>LOJH01051079.1:0-12571 GCA_001685095.1 Ellobius talpinus
ACCTTTTTTGGTGAGGCAGTCACATCTTGCTTGCTCTGTGTCTGGCTTCCTCTCCAGCTGGGTGACTACTGCAGACTGACAGTGTTTCCTCTTCCCAGAATTCTTGTTGCCCGGCCTATACTTCCTGGCTGGTTGCCCCACCTATACTTCCTGCACGGCTACTGGCCAGTCAGCATTTTATTAAACAAGTACAAGAAAAAAAATCTTTACAGGGTGAAACCATTGTCCCACAGCATCATACAAAGTATTTTCCTTTATAATTTTCATAATCAGTAAAAGCAGAATAAGATGCAAATATGAACTAACTACTCCATGAAAAGAGACCATTTTTCCTTCCTCATTGCTACTTGTCTAAAACTTAGGTTGGCATTCACTCTTCATATTTCAGTATCTAATTAGATATATACTTTGATTATTTACAACTTGAAGTGCTTATAAATGTGGTACTAGGTAAGGGGCGGGTCTCTATGATCTCCATTCACTCAACAGCTTTATGTCTTGACAAACTTCATCCTCTGAAGTATTCAGGTCTCATCTATGGTGGTTCTTTACATGTATGTCAGGAAAAGCCAGGCAAAGGAGAGGTTAGACAGAGATTTAGAAATTTGCTGTTATGTGTAATATTATCATGTACCAATCTTTTAGAATAAATCAATCAAGAATTACTCCTCTAATTGTCATCTCAACTGATATCTGAAGAAGGTCATGTTTATGGACCTCTCAGATTCACAAAGATGCTACAGAGGATAAGAATGGAATAGTCAAATAGGAGAAGAGATGGAGTTGGGGAGGTCAAAATTTATCAAACAAGTGGTATGTTCAGAATTAAGCTGTTCAGAATTCAGCCTGTAATTAGAGACTACCAAGCAGACCTTCTTTTGTAAGGCTCTGGGTAGCAATAGGAACACATGAATGTTAGCTCTTCACCTGTGCCACATATTGCAAGGTTTCATTGTTTCTATGTCACAGATCTAAAGTTTGTGATGCAGAGATAGGTCCCAATGGCATTTCCATATTAGGTTTACTTTAAATATTCAATGTGTACAAAAGGAAGCCCAGAAGCTATAAATTACAAATCTACAGCAGATGGCATTTTCCAGTGTTGACTATACCATCTCCTATCCCATATAATCTGGCAATGTCACCTGTCATAGGCTAGTTGGGCTGCTACAACAAGTTATCATATATAAAGGGTATCAAAAACATCTATATTTTATTTTTTTTAACACACAGTTCTGGAGGCTAGGAAGTTCAAGGTCAAAGTGCTCATAGACTGGTTCTCAAACAGCCATCTCTGTAATCAGAGACTATTTGTTTGTTTTCCCACTGCCCAGACCTGAATAATCACACAGAAACTATATTAATTATGACACTGTTTGGCCAATAGCTTAGGCTTCTTATTAACTAACTCTTACATCTTAAATTAACCCATTTCTATTAATCTGTGTTTGCCATGAGGCTGTGGCCTACTGGTAAGGTTTTTGGGTCTTTCTCCTCTGGCAGCTACATGGCGTCTGCCTGACTCTATCTTCTGTCTCCCTGCATTGAGTTTAGTTTCTCTGTCTAGCTCTATTCTGTCCTGCCATAGGCCAAAGCAGCTTCTTTATTAATGAATGGTAAAAAAAAAAAAACACACACACACATTCACAGCATACAGAGGGGAATCTCATGTCACATCTCTTCTTACTGTCCTTGCATGATAGAAGAATCAAAGGAGCTTTTCAGCATCTCCTACAAAGGTACCAATCCTATCCATGAATGCTTCACTCATAAGACCCAAGCATCTTTCCAAGGCACCACCTCCTATTAGCACTGTGCAGGGTTAGGATTTAATTAACAAAAGGTTTGTGTTATTGTTGTTGTTGTGGGTCAGGAACACAATCAGGGTACCTCAGCTTGCTGCTCACCCATTTGGAGGTTTCTTTTCCCTGAATCTAGATGGACAAATGACTACTTTAGACAAGAGACTGTGGTAGAGTCAATGCTTTGTGACTTTCATAATGAGGCCATGGGAGCGCAGATTCTACTATATGTTTGGAACCCATAAAAGCTCTGAGTCCACCTACCCTGGGCTTGCAGCACTTAAGGAAGCACTGAGCACACACAGAGGTCACTTGACAGCTTGAGTAAAATGCCTCTGCCTGAGCCAAATTCTTACTTTTGTCAGCTATTCTGTTATTGTCTCTGAATCTATAAACACCATGAACCAAAGACAAGCCACACTCACTGTGCCACTGCAGGATCTTGATACATAGATCCCTAAGCCATAAATAATAACTTAATTGCAGCTTTATGGCCTGAAATTTAATATGGTTTGTGATGTGTCAAATCCAGTTAGCATAAAAATCTAAGCTACCCTCTTCATACTGATGACAATGATGGATAGGCTTACTAATTGACATCCTTGTTACTTTTCACTAAATTCCTCCCCCCAAAAAAGAAGATGAGTGAGTTGGAAGTCACATTTGAGAAGAAAAGATATTTTTATTATTAAAAATGAGGTACCAGAATTGAGACAGTCTATTGGGTGTCACTCAGCCTGTAATGACCAATTCCCCTTTTCTTGTCATTACCTGGGATTATGAAACTCACCTGTGTGAGCTGCCCTTCTTCTTTAAAGACAGCTGAGGAGAGACACAGCCTGCCCCAACCACTAAGTACTCTTCTTTTGCCTCTGCCAGGCCAATCATCATGAGCCAGCACACACAAACTGTTGCCCTGATGCAGAGCAGCTGTCTAATTACAATTTTGTTATTATTAATTACAGAGTAGAAAATCATTTGTAATTAGCTCAGCCTAAATCATAGTTTAAACAGCCAAAAATTACATTACAAACTAAAGTGTAATTAAAGCACTACACTAAAGTGTTTATTTAAACCCAGTTTAGTTGCAAATTTTTCAATCAGCTTTTCAGACTCATACATGGATTTAATTAGTCTCCAGTACTGACAGTTTAGTGCATTTATTCATTAAGCATCAATATTGCTGAACAAATGTAAATAAAATATAGACAGAGATGCTTTAAAGGGGCAGTCACAGGAACATCTGGGTAAGATAATGAGGCTGGGAAAGATGTGAATGTTAATGAACCTCCTAAACTGCTGAAAGCACCATGGCTCTGGGAAGCCAGGCATGTCAGCAGGAGCGGATGTATAATGTAGCTGTCTGCTGAGTCGATTGGACTGGCCGTGTGGCCATGTGGGGTGAGGTCGGAGTCAACTTAATTTGCTTCCTGATGCTGCGATTAGGCACATCTTAGATGCAACTCCGTAGAATTCTGGATGAAGATGAAAGAGAATATCTCTATGAGCTAACCTGTGGGGCTCTCCACATCTTTTCAAGAGCACATGAAGATTTCCAGGAAGAAGCAGCTACTTTCTTGGAGGGTTTAGGGGAAGTGATCTCTATCATGATGAGTGTCGTGCACATCCCAATGAGGACATTTTCCACTCGAGGGCCATTGTTTGGAAAACCGTCCTTGCCACACATGCAAAAATGCCTGAATGCACTTCTAAATGAGCTGCAGATTCTTAAAAGCACTCACAAGGAGTGCTCTGCACTTGCTTGGTAGGACTGGAAGTCCTCAAAGCACTCTTTGGAGCTCCTTGCAGTGCCTTCAGAATCGCCCTTGTTCTTGCTGGATTACCTCAATAGGCTCCACATGTGCCTTCCATTTCGCAGCCTTGTTTCCTCACCAACTCTTTCTTCCTTTGTCATCTTACTGGCAGAATTGCTGCTCTGAAAATGCCACTCTCCCTATGTCATTGCTGCTCTGCCAACCTCCCTATGTCATTGCTGCTCTGAGAATGCCAACCTCCCTATGTCATTTGCTTACTTACAACTTTGGCCTAGCACTTCCCTCCTCCCATTATCCTAAAACTATCTTCTCTTTCTAGTGTGGAGATCAAAACCCAAGACAAAAAAAATAGTGCATAGGTTCTCTTTAGGTTTTAGAGGTGCCAATTAATGGTCACGAGCCCTGTTGCTTTGGGTCCGTGTGGCTGCAGTGCATCCTAGTGGGAGCACAGGGCAGAAGAGACCTTCTCATCTCCTGCTGGCAGGAAGTAAAGAGACAAGGGACTGGGCTGGAGAAAATAGCCCCCAAGAGCATTACCCCTATGACCTATACTTAGTCTCTTTAAGCCCTCCCTCCTAAAGGCTCCACATTTCCCAAAAGCAACACAGGCAAGCCCTCTAGTATATAGATTGCTGGGCCTTTGGAGACCTTCCAGAAACTGACTATGGCAAATGTTGTGAGGCCCTATGGGGCCCCGTCTGACTTTACTTCTCTATCATCTCAGTGCTCTGCCTTACACTAGAACACATAAGGGTTTCGAAAACCTCACAAGCAGCTTTTCCTTCATGCTTCTTCTACTTCTACTTGGCATGTTTCATATATGTTACTGCCTATCATTCCTTTGAAAAATCAAGTCAATTTGAGCAATACTGAAAAATCAAGTCAGTTTGGAACCCTATAAGGAAACTCTTAATTTACGCTACACACTCTCATACAGTTTCTTTCAGGTTACTCACAATATGTATATTTTGGAGGCAAGGGGTGACTGTGCTTACAACACAAAGGTTTTGGTAAGTCATTATTCACATCGGTGTCCCAGGATCTTCCTCAGTGCTAATGACAGCCTCGGTGATGCATCTGATGAGGAGTTCTATTCTGGTTGGCTTTCTATTGCTGTGCTAAAACACTATGATCAAAGCAACTGAAACACTGTGACCTCATGGAGGGAAGTCAGGGCAAAAACTAAAGCAGGAAACTGGATAGAGAGCTGAAGCAGAAGTCACAGAGCAATGCTGCTTTACTGACCTGCTTTCTATGTCTTGCTCAGCCTGCTTTCTTACAGCACTTGGGACCACCTGCCCAGTTGTGGCACCATCCACACAGTTAAGACTCCCTCTTCCCAGATAACTCTAGCTTGGGTCAAGTTGACCAAGACTACCCGGCGTGGTTATGATGAGCAGCGGTCTTCACTACTGTCTCAGTGCTGGGATCAAACCCAGGGCCATGGGCATGCTAGCAATTGCTCTACCACTGAGCTGTTTTTGAAAGGCAGATAAAGATTTTGTAACTAGACATACAGTATTTAATAAAAGATTAATAAATGGCATTAATGATAATGTTGTGTGAAACGAGTTTGGATAAAAACAAAAGACTATGACTGAAAGTAGCTAGGTTTTAAGCAATCAATTAGCCATGGGCTAATTGTTTTGCAAATTGTCCCAAGTATAGTAATACAATTAGAGCAAAACAATGCTAACTTGACTGTGTTCTTCACTTACAGAAATGAGTTCAAATATTTTAGTTACTGCTATTACTTTTGTTAAATGTTAACACAATTATAGAGAAATACTCTGCCAACTTATGCTTTGTAAAATACATAGTAACTATAGTCCTGAGTATAACACTGAGTTAGATTTTATTACTGGTTATCAGTTCTTTTCTAACCTGAAAGTGACCTCAGGCAAACAGATTTTAGCTCTTTGTGCTTAGTTTCCTCAATTCTGGAATGTTCATTATACCATTACTTGACTTTTGGTCTATGCTAAGACTTAAAGGAGTTACTTTTGGAAGATGATCTTAGAGGTAATTGAGCCGAGTAAGTGGTGGTGTGAATGAGAATGGTCCCCATAGGCTCATATGTTTGAATACTTTATTCATAATTGGTGAAGCAGTTTGAGAAAGATCAAGAGACATGGCCTTGTTGGAGGAGTGTGTCACTGGGTTGGGCTTTGAGGTTTCAAGAATCGTGCCATCCCCAGTGTGCCTCTCACTACTTTCTACTTATGGACCAAGATGAGAGCTCTCAGCTATTCCTGCCACCAGGCCTTTACTGTGCTGTCATAGACTCTAATATTCCAAAGGCATGAGTCCAGTTAAAGTCTTTCTTTTATAAGTTGTCATGGTCATGGTGTTTTCTCACACCAATAGAAAAGTAACTGAGACAGAAGTTGGTAGCAGAGAGTGGGTTACTGCTGTAAGGAAATTGACTATGTTGTTGGGTTTTGATTGTTTTGTTTTGAAATAAAAAAGATGTTTTGGGGACCTAGGACAAGGAAAGCAGTTGAATGCAGGACTTAATGGGACATCTTAGTTGATCTTGTAAAGCAGAACTGCTGAGAGCAATGTGAACTACGGAGGACCAGGTCAAGAGGTTTCAGAGGGCAAAGATATTAGAACATGGGTTAGAGACCATTCTTGTGATATTTTCACAAAGAATGTGACAGTCTTCTGTTCTTGTTTTAAGAATCTGCCAGAGGCTAAATTAAAAAGCATTGGACTGATTTCCTTGGTGGAGGAGATTTCAAGACAACCTAGTCTTGCAGATCAGTAATGAAGAAGAGCAAGTTGGGCAAACAGAAATAGAAAATGTACAATCTGAGGAGAAAATAGCTCCAGGAAATTTAATGTTTGAGCCAAAGCTTGTGCTGAAAGAGATAAGAAGATTAATAAAAGGGCTCATTTGAAATGAAATAAAGGGATAGGTACCCTCAGGGTAATACCACACCTAGCTAAGCTTCCAACTTATGAAAAGACCTAAACTATTTTCTGCTCTTCAAAAGCAGCAAGAAAGGAAAGCTGCTCAAATGTGATTCAAAGGTCTAGACTCCATCCCAAGTAGGCAACTGAACTTGGAGTGTCATCCCCTATGCTTCTGACATTACAGTCATGAAGGATACATGAGTAAATGGGTTGTAGAATCTTCCTCTGTGGCTAAGAAGAGCCAGTGCGACCAGGTATGTGGCAGGGGAGTTCTTTCATGGATACTCTTAGTGACTGTTGCTTGGAGCTGTGAAGGTAAAGCCTGGATTGTGTTAGAGACCCAAAGATGTCAGAGGTGCCAGAGTTGTGGAATGTTTGCCAAGGAGGGTTGCACACAGGTAATGAAACCAGCATAGAAGAGGGTGTATCTTACATGCAGCAAAGCTGGAAGGTCAGAAACTTCTAAACTTTTTAACATTGGACGTGGAACTACAGGACTTGGAGTTTCACTCTTGTTTTGGTCCATTATATTTCCTCACTATGCTCTAATTTCTCCCTTTGGATATAGTAATCCACATTCTGTGACATTGTATATTGGAAGAGTGCAATTTGCTTTTTGATTTTACATTGGTTTGGAATTAAGAGATTGCCTTGGGTCTCAGAGGAGACATTAAACTTTGAACTCTTAAAGGGTGTTGAAGCAAAAGACTATAAGGACCTTTGAAGTTGGACTAAATACGTTTTTCTTTATAATATGGTCACAGACCTATGAGGGTCAAAGACTGGACTGTGGTGGTTCGAATGAGAACAATCCCCATAGGCTCATATATTTGAATGCTGTGTTCTCAATTGGTAGAATTGTTTGGGAAAGATTAGAAGGTGTGGCCTTGTTGGAGGTAGTGTGCCACTGAGAGTGAGCTTTCAAAAGACTCATACCATTCTGAACAATTATGTCTACTGCCTGATACTTATAGATCAAGATATGAGCTCTCAGATGTTCCTTTGTGCTGACATCATGCACTGTAAGCCCTCTGAAACAGGAAAAACAATGTAACACTTTAAGAATTGCCTTGGTTATAATGTTTTGTCACAGCAGTAAAAATGTAACTAAGACACTAGTACTCTGTGACAGTTTTCAAATAATACTTTTCTGTTTGCTAATAATATTTATTTTCTTAACTGAGATGCCAAATTTTATTTCTACAGAGTCAATATAGTTTATAACTCAAAGGAGCAGGAACAGATAAGGACCCAGGGTAGAGATCCGATCCTACACAGGGTAAGAGGCCCACAGGCACAGAGATTTCCACAACTCTGGCACAAGTTTGCTGACCTAGGTAGGAGGCTCAGGTTGGCCCAAGATAAGGGCCACAGGTAAACAGGAAGTTCCATGACTCCCATGGGAGGGAGCAGAAACTGAGGAGCCAGCATAGGACTAGATCTGAGCCTGATAAGAGGTTGATCCTTGGAAACGGAGCATATCCACTTCAGTAGTTCAAGAGAGTGACCGAACTCTCTCCTTTGCATCTTAAATATTACTATTCCCAGTATTATAGTTACTACCACAGGGTTTTTGTGATATCATGTTTGGACTTGTGCATGCTAACTCTACCTTTGAGCTGCTATATCCTTAGCTCCTGGTCGTTTGTTTTGAAACAAGTTCTCACCATGTATATCAGGCCACTCTTTAACTCATGATCCTCCGGGCTCTGCTCCTATAGTGGTGGAATTATGGTCATGTGCCCACATCTCGAGGGTCTCTTCTCTTAAAGGTGGATATTTGCCTAATTATCTTGGCTCTAATTTGTGTTCATGGTAATGATTCTTTTAAATGGGGTACTAATAAAACATCCAGCATGCTGGCAGTAGTTCTTACTGAAATATTTACGTGGTTTTCTTCACTTTGTAATAATGAACTTGTAAAGCTGAGGGGAGTTTTATAACTACTGCAAACCAAAAAACGGATCTAGATTTCAGTTGCAAATTTAGAATCTGTGTATCTCTCAAAATGAAGTAAAAAAAATCACCAATATCCCTGCATGCAGTATGAGGTTGTCCCTATTTGCAACTATGGAGACAATGAGGAAGGAAGTGCCAAGCTGATGTTCCACCATCCACCTTTCACTTTCTCTTTCAATATTAATTTTACAGGAAAGTTTCTACTGTGCACGGTTATTCTACTTGGCCCTAGTGAGTTAATATCCCCATGGAATTACCCTGGCCTGCATTGAGAAATGTCAGCACAACCTGTTCAATAATACTTGTTATTCTTTGTATGTAATAATAATGTGCTTGTGCACAAGGCCATATATATATATTGTGAGGTCATATATACATTCACACACACATATAAGGATCAATTAAGAAGTTTGTGTATTTTTGCATTTTTTTTTCAGAACTATGTTTTCAAATTAGATTCATGACCACATTTTAGTAATGAGAACGTGTTTTGTTACATCTGTTGTTCTTTTTCTCAATTCTCTTTGTTTAAATACTTTATGTACTTTTTTCAGTTCTTTTAAAAAACTAATGTGGAACATATGATTGAATGTATTATATGTTAGTGAATCCATTTTACATATGTTTGTGAATAAGGATTAATATGAGACAAATGAAAATAAGGAAAAAAGACAGGAAAGAGGAATAAAGAAAAAAGTTTTTAAATACCTTGAAAATTTGCCCAAATATAGTCAGGCCAAGTGTCTGGGGAGCTGAGAAACCAAGATCTATTCTTTTGCAGATTGGGGGTGGTTGATATCCAGTGGTACCTGCATCTGTGAATGCATGAGTGCTTTCCCTAGACTTCACTCTCACAATGTTTGCTTCGCTTGTCACAGTTACTTACGATGACAATAGCCTCATTTAGTGGAGTGATGTGATGCTGTATTGAGTATACAGAGATCCTTATTGTCACACAGATGCTAATACTTTAGAAAGCATATCTGCCTTGAAACTCAGCATCTATGTATGAATTTTGTGTGTGTGTGTGCAAGTTACTGTTCACTTAAAAAATTCTAATTTATGATATCTCTAAGTCTAGGGATACCATAAAAGATTGTTGAAATTAATATTTAAATTCCCGTTCTTCTGTAGGAGTTTCTTTTCATTTATTTCATTTGAAATGAATTCAGAGCCATTATAAAAGCCTGCAGCAGCTTCCTGCGAATCGACCACTTCCCCCAAAGTTCTTCACTCTCTGACAGCAAATTGTTTGAAGTTTCCAAGATTATAAAAACCGTCAGTCTTCAAGAAAAAAAATTAAGTTTCTTAAGAATACATTTTTAACTTTCATTTGTATTGCCAAATTAACCTAATGGTTAAATGGATAGTATTGTTATAATGTCAGTGGAAAAGACAGAATTCTGCTTAGTAAGTGACCTAAAATTCCACCCCAAGAGTTAGAGATTAAACTAAGAATAACCAGATAAAGTCTTTGCCTCCAAAATAGTCCCTCTTCCTAACCCTCAAATTCCCCAGAGAATAAAAGCCATCATGCTATAATTGGATACAAAGTGTATTGTATAAACATCCTGGAGAGAAAAACCACAGTATCATAAATTCACACTAATATAAACATGATCAGTTCCACCTGGCTGCAGGACCACAATTGGGATGAAACTGAATTACAGTCCAAGGTCTAATTGTGAAAGTTTGAGGTACTTCTTCCTTTCCTATTTACTAGTATGCCATGAAGCAATCAGACTTAAAGCTACATGGTGTTTAAATGGACAAAGACACCAGAACCTGACGAAAGAGAATGGGCTCAACTACATGGGACGGAGCCCAGAATGTGCAATGGCAGGCAGGGACCTATTGCACCCAATCAAACAGTTGTGGAGTCACTTACACTAGCATTTATGTGCAGAAGTTACATTACAACCTGTCCTTACCACTACTATCAGGATACCTACGTTCCCTGAAAAGATGAAGTGGGGATGCCCTCAAAAGAGCAAGCCATGAACCACAATCATTAGTACAATCTCTACCTTCTTCTTGAGCTAAGATGCCAATAGACTGGTCCTTCAAAAACACAATTCTATATATAACAGATTAGAATACTTCTACTTCTTAATACATGTGGGTTTGCAGTACCTCGCAGTTATTATGAAGTAGATGACCATTTGGTGGGACTCTCTCGTTCCACCCAGCCCTTCTCCTCAAACTTATTTTGGGCACACAGTCTTCTTGGCTAGATACTTACAGTGAGTATAATGCAGTAATTGCCATGATTCCCTTTCTCCTAGGAACTCATACTTTACTTTTTAAAATAATCATTTAGCAGAATGAATTTTGAGTCATTGCAAGATGAATAGTCAAATAATTCATTTAACTTTCCCAGTTCAAAACTTAAAGTTTGCTTTGTATCCTCAGGCAGAGCATATAAAGACAACATCGCAGCCTTGTGGCATGGTAAGCAGGAGGGCGTTTCTGAGCTTGCTGTTGATCAATGTCTTGTGAGAAAAAGCTGCCAGCACTATAGATTGTTTGAATTGCTTACTGTGATGTCCAATTATCTTTAGCATCTGCAAATACACTTACTGTTTGAATGTTGGGTCAGCCATGCTTTATCTCCTTACATCTAAAGGTCTAAAGTTGTATAGATTATTATAATCAACTAAGCTTTATAATCCAATAATGAGTCCTTTATTTTACCCTTAAAACACTTAATTCTCTGAATCAATTTCTGTCTTTCATTTAAACAGTAAATTCACAGATGTTTTTCCCATCAAGATATAAATGAGTATTTAGAGAGAAATCTTTAACTTGAGTGAGTGGTGTCATCCTATTGTCAGGTCTTCTGACCTGTTATTTCTCTTCATCTTCCAGCAAAGTTAATTTCACAACCAGTTCGGTTAATGTAACACCTAGAGGAAAAAAAATGTATTTCAACACCTTTGTAACAAAACATACCAGATGCTCTTATCCCAACACGAATTAGGCATTCATCCATTTTCAAATTCTGAAGTCTTTATAGCCAGGGGCTGTTGTGTGCATATTGGTGAGGGGATTGTTCTGGTGGAAGTTTCACCCCAGGCCCTGGCATCCATATACCCAAAGAGTCTGCAATGTTCCCCAGCCCCTTGCATCCTTATACCCAAAGAGTCTGGAATGTTCTGGTGGAAGCTTCACCCCAGCCCCTGGCATCCATATTCCCAAAGAGTCTGGGATGTTCTGGTTGAAGCTCCACTGCAAGTCCCTCCCCCTTCTCTCTCCAAATCCTGCTGCAGCTCAGAAAGCCTGCCAAATGATGACCCTTCTCCCAGAGATGCGTTTCTCAAGACCACTCCCAGAGGGTCTTGAAACTGCCCCTACCCTCCAAAAAAACAGACATGGGGTTTTCCAGTCCTTCTTTTCTGTCTCCTTTCTGGTGGACTAGAAAATCATCCAGGAGTGTTTTATCCATTAAATTAGGGCTTTTTTTCCCCTAAAATCAGTGTTTTATTTGGTCTAATTTGGATTGCTGCGTTGGCGGAGAGGCTTATTGGGGTACAGAAACTTTTCAGCGATGATTGGCTTGAACTTACATGTGTTTACAGATGCGTGCCCGCTGGGTAGGCTACGGAAGTCAAAGACACAGGGACAGGATCTTGGCTATGAATTCCGTATCATACTCCAACGACACCTTTGCCACTAACACCCATGCTCTTAATCTTTCACCCACTCCCACGTGCCACCAATGGCTTGTATTAAGGGTCTATATGCTCTGTTTTATTTTTTCTTTTATCTTTGAGATTATAGTGTCAACACATCATCTTCCCCTTCCCTTTCCTCCATCCAAGCCCATCAACACATGCTCTTTACTCTCTTTCAAATCCACGAGGGACCATATTTCTAATGTTCACGTCAAGTATCTGACAGCAGAAAAACATTTTTATGCAAAGATTCTGTCTTAACCAACCTAAACTGCATGCATGTAATGTATTAGTACATGTTTTCCCCTGTACTTACACGTCAGAGAGGCAAGACCCTCCCTACGCTAAGGTCATCATAGTCACTAGGAGGTTCAGGATTCTCCACTCTTTTTTTTAAATTTTTTTATTAAAAATTTCCACCTCCTCCCATTTCCCTCCCCCT
>LOJH01051080.1:751-12571 GCA_001685095.1 Ellobius talpinus
ATGGTAGGTGAATTACAGGCAATGAGTGATGGTGGTAGGTGAACTACAGGTAATAACTGGTGGTGGTAGGCTAGCTATAGGTAATGACTGATGGTGGTGGGTTAACTACAGGTAATGACTGATGGTGGTAGGTGAACTACAGGCAATGACTGGTGATGGTAGGTGAATTACAGGCAATGACTGATGGTGGTAGGTGAACTACAGGCAATGACTGGTGGTGGTAGGTGAACTACAGGCAATGACTGGTGATGGTAGGTGAATTACAGGCAATGAGTGATGGTGGTAGGTGAACTACAGGTAATGACTGGTGGTTGTGGTAGGTTAACTACAGCAATGACTGATGGTGGTAGGTGAATTACAAGCAATGACTGATGGTGGTAGGTGAACTATAGGCAATGACTGATGGTGGTAGGTGAACTACAGGTAATGACTGGTGGTGGTAGGTTAACTACAGGCAATGACTGGTGGTGGTAAGTTAACTATAGGCACTGTTTGGCAACAGGAAAAATACAGACAATAGTAGAACTACAAACATTGATTAGTGTTGGGTAACTATGGGCAATGATTGGTGATAGTAGATACAAGAGGTACCCTTCCTGAAACTTCTTGTGCAGGTTCAGCTGTGCTGTGATGTTCAGTCAATGCTTAACTATTGTGTGTTCTTGGTTGGTTTTCTCATCCGTGGTGTAACTGGCTAGGCTGAGTGCTTTACTGTCTCCAGATCTAACATTAGACTCAATCGTTGGTGTTTTTAGGAGCCAGGCTGCTTCAGTACTAGATGTAAATCTCACCTATCCCTTATTCCAAAGTAACTCTGCTGAAAGACTCCTTAAAAGCAAGTCCTGCTGAGCTAAAATCAAGATAGAAATTTTTACCAACCTGCTACTCCATCTGAATGCTTTGGACATGTAGAAATCAGCTCAATATTTCTGGAATGAATATAAAATCTTCAAAGCTACAACTTGTACTTTCCAAGTATAAAAGTGAAGTTTCCAAAGTAAGTAGATCTAGGTTTGTGTTTCTCCTTCTGAAAATGCTGGCAGGTGTGTTAATTTGTATTAATTTCCTATCACTTCTAGCAATCAAAGTGTGTAAAGAAAAGGTGGAACATTTGCATGGCTAGCCGCAGCCCAGCACAATCCTTTTATGATTACTTATAAAGGAAGCATAGGCATCTTTTAAATACTGTATTGTCAGGCAAGCAAAAATAACTCAGAGGGAAAGCAAACTTGTTGCATGGGCATGAGGACCTGAGTTCAGACCCCCAGCACCTACATAAAAAAGCTAAGTGTAATGGGCCATGTGCCTGTAATCCCAGTGCTGGTGTGTCAGAGACAGGAGGATTTCTGGATCCAATGAGAGACCAAATCTCAAGGAAACTGAGAACAATAGAGGAAGGTATCTGGCACACATGGGCCCATACACAGATGCACACACAAAATATTGATTTCTTAATCAATATTGTTATCACATCATCATGATTAAAATTATCTGTAAGAATGAATATTTTTAGCCTTACTATTAAAGAGCAAAGTATCTCAGGCTCTCTGACATCATGATAGACTAACAAATAAAGCCATTGCCAGTTTAAAAAAATCAAAAGCTTTACACCAGAATTAATTATGGCAATCCATAATTATCTTATGCTAATTATGCAAATCAAGTATATTCTGGCTTTCTTATATCTGTTATAATAAATCCCTCTGCCACAGATTTCTATCTGTTTTATACAGGTTACCATAATTACAACAAAGCCTGGACTTACCTGTGCGATAGACAAAGTTGCCTTCAGTTTCTGATGACGACGGAGACACCAACTCTTCCTCAAATTCATTGGAGCTAAAAGATCCCGAATGGTTCCTTTGCCTTGTTTTTCCCATCATGGCAGTGCTTGTGGCCATGACATGTCTCAATGAGTCGTTAAGGTAACGGTTCAACAAGCTGCTCTTGTACTTGGGAGGCGACACGTAGTCCTCGGCTGCCCTTGACTCCGGCCTCACTCCGGCTTTTATCACTGAGTTCTCCCCTTTAATAACAGTGTGATGGGCAGGGGTGCTGTAGCCCACTTCGTTCGTGTGATTTCTTGGGGGATTTTCTCCATCTAATGGGAAAAACATCACCAACTAGTGTTTGCACATACTTTCCCTAGCTGCTCAACTGTCACAGTCATTAAAAATATGCAAAACTGAAGAATATATGCCATATGTAGAATTATTTTTGGTATATAAGATTAATTTTTAGGTAAAAGGAAACAGAAGCCTATGTAATTGTTCCATAGGGTATTTAATTTTAAGGAAAATGCTTTCTCCCCACACATGACAAATCTATAAACAGAGGGAATGGCTATAATTACTGTTGCTTTATATACTGTAAGGATGAAGTTGCCTCATTAAAAAATAAATCTACAATATTTGTGATTAACCATTAAGACAACACCTAGGTGGGCTTATATAATGGCAAAGCAAAGACAGGAACATAGAATCTGAACGAACCTTCAGAGCAGGAGTCGTCGCTACTCACGCTGAGCCGCTCGGCGTTGCCTTGCACGTACTTGTTGTATAGCTTTATTCTTAAGGCCCAGCTTAAATCTGGCTGACGAACAGTGTTCTTCAGCCGACGTCTAGCATTAGCAAACCAATTGGACACCTAAAACAGCATCAGTTTTTCAATTAAAAAAGCATTAAAACATGGCGATTAAGCAATTACTTTCTTTCAAAGGATCCAAGACCAGTGTTGCTGCTATACACCTGTGATCTTAGCTACTTGGGAGGCTGAGGCAGGAGAATCACTTAAGGCCAGGATTTGGGGTCAACTTGGGGAAAAGTGGGAGGCACCATCTCAAAAGAGAGGGCAAGGGGAAAAGGGAGGGAGGATAAATGACATAAGAATCCACAAACACAATGAGTGGGAAGTTAATGGTGACGTTGACTCAACCAACTTGTGTTGCCCTGAAATTTTAAAAAATAAGAAATCTTTCTGAGGATGTGTTGGTGTCCTATTAGGGGAATGTCTAAGCTAAGGTACTAGAGAAGCACACAGATGAAGGTTCAACAGGAAAATAAAAGGTGAACATAAGACTTAAAGAAAGAGAGGGTCCGATTTGGGAGTTACAGGTTTAGAGGTTCACCTTCAGGCTAAGTTGTGAGTAGATGAACTGAAGAGAGTCCAGGGCCAAGCTCTGAAAGCCAATTAAGGAAACTAGACACTTAACAGAGAAGGTAGAAAATGATCAAAGGTGGAGCCATCATAGGAGTGGGGAAAGGGGGCCAGAAAACCTGCTAGAAAGTAAAAGTCTGCTGTTAGAAACATCAGTGAAGACAAAGAAATGATTTTTGAATTATTTTCAGTCTTCCTTCAAGCCATTGAGTTCCTAGAGGATAAAATGTGCTATCAGGATATCGGCAGCATATAGCTCTTAAAAAAATTAAAAGGACAAAATTTGCTTTTAAAAATATGAACTATATAAATTTATTTTTTTCTGTGAATTTGTTCCAGAACACAAACTCCTATTACTATAATAGTTTGTGTGGCAATGTTTTCAGTGGAAGATTCTTTTTTTTTGTTTCTAGTCATACTATAAATTTATTTAGGGCATTTATAGTAGAATATAAGTATTATAAATACAAAATAAGTATTTTTGTAAATAGATCAATATCTAATTATTACTGAAACTATAGTGATTATTGTTTAAAAAAGAAAAATTGCATTTTTTCCTTGTCTAGAACGTCAACATTGACTACGTTCATATTGCCCCCTTCTACCTTGAAAAGCTGTCCTTTCACAGTGTGTACCAGATCCCTTCAAAAGGCTTAGTCATCAACTTCTATACCGGTCAAGCTGAACCGTTATGACTATGGTTCAGTGCTTCAAATTCTCAGTCTCTCCATCCTCCACACATAGGCAACATCCAGGAGTATTCATTCAGCAAATATACAGTGAGTAGCTACTGCATACTAGCTATGGTGTAAAGTGCAGGTCTTGTAAAGGATATATCAACACGCATACACGCACATGCACATGCATGCACACACACATACACACACACACACGAATCTACAAATGTCACACCTGAACCTCTACAACAATAGTGATAATCTGAGACCAAGGTCAGTCATTCACTGTGGAAGCAAAGAGCTCCTGGTCACTACCTTTCCCTCCCTCCCATCTGGTTCTCTCACTCACTGCCCAAATTTTCATGAAATCCTCATGATTATTAGTTGGGAACTTTAAAAACATTCTTTCAAACTTCCCTAGTTTCCATTCTGTTTTCTTCAATGGATCTTAAAAATGAACATCAAATTCAAATGTGATGCATTGTTTTGACTTAATCAATTTACTTCTTCAAGTCATCACTAATGTCCTAATCACTAATGTGACTGTGGTATAATGAAAAGTGGCCTGGTTTTCTGTTCTGAATTATCTAAAAACATAGCATGTCATGTAAATTTAGTTCATTCATTCCAACTTTTCCTGACTTCATACTTCCATACTTCATCCAGGGCTGGGATATGACGTGGTGGTAGAGCATTTGTCTAGCATATGCAAAGCTCTGGGTTTGCTCCTTGGTGTGAAACAAACAGACAGAAAGCCCTTCACCCGCTGTAAAATGGATCAGACGTTTCCTAACATCTTCATCTTCTATGAGAGGAGAGAGCTGTGAAGCAGCTGTCACTATCCACCAGCGTCTCTGCAGCTCACTGCCAACCTGCTTCCTAGTCCCAGCACTGTTTTTTTTTAAATCAGCTGTGTGTAAGTAGGCCTGTCTTTACACCTCTCACACAGAGGACCCAGCCTGCATCTTCTCCTATGTTTATAGCACATTTCATAGGATTCAACACCAAACCCTTTTGTTACTTTCATTACTAAACAACATTTCATTCAGACTGCATTAGCTAGATCTTAACCAGTGTTCACTAACTTGTGTTATACACATATGATATGGTATAAAACCCAATCCTCATGACACTTCATATAAAAAAGTGAAATGGCCTTCTAGTTAAAACAAACATAATGCACTAATTATGTTTAATATAATAACTATAATCATAGTGTACTATAATTCTAATGCATAAAAATGGAAGAACATTTAAATGTCAAAGGGAATTAATTGGCTTTTCACAACTGGAGATCATATACTTTTTAATGTGTTAAATATTCCTAGTTCTCAACTTGTTATAATGACATTACATGATTTTTCCGAAAGGTCAGTGATCTTTAACATAGGCTTTTTCTAAACTTGTTTCATAAGTTTGACCAACACCAAGCCTGCTAGCATACATATGCTGTCTGTATTTTGTCACCAGAAATGTATAGTACAACTTAACAGCTAAGTGCAGCCTGGGGTGTTTAATATCGACTTCTGCGAACAACAGAAGTACTAATGGTTGGTGAATTTGCGTATTTTGCATTTTTCCTCATTGATTAAATGTAAATTTCTGTGTCACTGACAGTGAAAATATAGACTCCCATATTCGACATTTTACACTTACTTTGGATTCCTTCCTGTGGTTGTGTGTATTCTCTTACTAAAGGTGGATTCTGGAACCATTTTAATGTCAGAAGTGCCTTTAAAACTGCATATTTTATAGCAAAGGCTTAAAGAGCCAAGTATCTAGAAGCTGTAAGAGAAAGTGGTTTTCCACACATCTTTACTAAAGATGCTTAGGTGTGTTGTGTGGACAGAGCAATTGCAGTGTGAACCCAAAGGAATGAGCTGGAGTCTCTCCAGTTTTGAACATATTAAACTAACAAACCTAGTCTGAATACTGGGGATCTTCTCTCTGTACCAATAGCACTTGGAATGACATATAAGGCCTCGTCTAAGATTTTGTTGAATATGTAACAAGTATTTTCTCAGAATAAATACTCAACCAGCAAAAATAGCTAGGCCAATGTTGGAAACAAATTTTTTGTAATACTATGATTTTATCAAATGTCCATGAGTACATCACAGGAATGCGAAGTTATATTAATGGAAGAAGCAATCTCAACACCCAAGCATTATTCTTTGGCAGCTACATATCTTGTGATGATACAAACTTTCCATCTTATACTATTTGTTATTGCTCCACAAAAGTACAAGCTATTCCTATTTTAGGAATACATAGCATATTTTTATAAAATATGAACAATGTTATTGATACGAACCAAATCAAGTATAAGATTTTGTTTGGTTGACACCAAAGCATGTCATAAAGAAATACTCTCCTTTTTATGCTCTCATAAAGATGATATGTGCAAATAAAAGTTAAGCACAGTGATAGCAAATTAGGACCAAAACGTTAAGGTGAATGAATAACAAACAATAAGCGAGAGTCACATGATCATTAGTTAATTCATTTTCTCAGGGATGAAAAATTGTAGGTACTAACCAGTGTCCTCCAGGATTCTATGTATCAGAAAAAGTACTAAAACATATTTCCATCTTTTTACTTCTGTGCTTCAAGGGAGATTGCTGACCAGGTCTCACACCTTCCCTCGGCAGTTCAAGAGGAGCAAAGGAAAGGAGAATTACAGTACAGGAAAAGTTTGACACACACTCAGAGGAAAATGTTAAATGTAAAATAAATGCTCAAACCTAAGATATCCTGTTGAGGAATAAAACAGTTATGGTCACAGCCTGTTGTAACAAGCCATGAGGAAGAAGCAAGAGCAGGCCCTGTAGTCAACAAGAATCATGAGTTCAGACAGAAGCAAGGGCAGCTTTCACATTTGCCTGCAGGCGTGCAAGTGCAGTATATTTGTAGACATTTTGAAAACAAAGTGAGTCATACTTGTTCTTGTTCTGAAGACTTCACCCTGTAGGATGAAGTTAATAAGCTGTGTGTTCTCTGTTATGTTCTGAAACTAAAACAAGAGTTCCAGCTTTCCTGTAATTGTCAGAAAGACATTCTGGAAAGCTATGTGATTCGAATGCCATTTCCCAGAAGAAAGCTAATTGATCTACAAGCACTTAGGGATAGTGTGTTGCCCAGAGAGAGCCATGCTACGGTGTGAACCCCATGAGTAAGACATGAGCACTCTTCTGAAGAAACCTCACTCCACAGGAGAAAGTGACTCACAGGGAGAGACTGACTCAGGACAAGAGTCTAATTTGCAAGGACCAAAGCTTGACTCAGATCACAGCTCTATGCTTTTCCTCCAGAAGTGTAAAGTATTTGCATAATTTATACAGTTTCCAAAAAGCTGGAATATACTTTGGATGTCTAATTCATGCTTGACTCATATAAATTCCTATATAAGTGGATGGGTGGGTATATATCACATTTTACATATATCTTTTGCATATGCCATTGTGCCTGGTGGAAAATAACTGAACCTAAGGTGGATTATAAATAAGATCCATGAGTGGGAATTTTATACATTTCAAATTTTTCCACTTATCATTTTAAAGTTTAAGAAATTTATCTTACTGAAAATAATAAAAATCATTGTTATACATGTATCATCTAATTGCAAACAATCTTTTCCTCACTTAAGAATTACATATTTTATGTTCTGAATTGTATAAAAGAATAAATAATTTTGAATAAAAAATTCACATAAATTAGAAAAATGTAGTCGTGTTACCAAGATATAAGCGTGAAAGCAGTTGTTTGTATTGAAGCTATCATTACAAGTGGCAAGTAACTATATAACTAAATTAAGACTATAACTTTGCATTTCAGTTCATTCAAGGTAACAATTAAAATATAAAATTTCTCTCATAGCTACAAATGCTACTTTTTAATTACTAAACATTATTTTTAAAAACATGTCAAATAAACTTGTTTTACATAGGAACAGCAGTGAAGCCACGTGATCATCCAGAATAATGTAATTGATTGTAGAACTTTCTGCTAGAATTCATGCTTCTCTGTAAGTGGGCGTATGTCTAGAATAAGTGACAGGCCTGTTCAAGTTAATATTGAAGCATATGCATTTGTTTTCATAAGTCAAGCTTTTCTTATTGTAATAACTATTTAGAAAACTGCTTTTGCAAGGTTCACAGTTTTGTGTTAAACAGATCTCAAGCCAAGACTGAGGAATTAGTTTCTGCCTTCAGTGCTGTGGCAAATCACCATTATTGCAATTTCCTGTTGATAGGAAAGAAAGCAGATGTTTCTCTCTAAAACTGTTTTCTGAAAATAAGAAAAAAAATACATGTTGGAATTTTGTGGAGACTTGTTACAAGCCAGCGCAAATGCTTTGTCAAACTTTCCAGTAATTCTTAAATGAAGCTGGAAATACTCTGGAAAGAGATTTTTATGTTATCAAGTGCAGCTTTATTTTGGATCTCACAGCGTCCTCATATGTTTGATGAGATGTCCAAACTTTCTCACTTGTGCTACTATAATATATGGAGTTTTCCCGCTCACCTGTGGCCTCCTCCTCCTAAATCTGTTGTTTACACCGAAGTTCACATCACTATGTAAAGAAAATTGCAGTGTAACGGGAAAGCATTTGATCCAGGATTTGTTCCTCTATCCTTTACCCACAGCTCCCCTGCACCTTGGTAAAAATGGGAGTAACTGTACGGACGGTTTGGGGTAAGATTGTGCTCAGAAAAGCTACTTACACAAAGCAGTGTTTGTTCACGAGGAAAAAAAATACGCTGGCATGATTTCTCTACAACTGACAAAGTGAAACGGCCACTCACAATCTGAAATCTTCTCTCCTCAGCCCAGGAGAAAACAGTGTGTGCCATGATGAGGCTGCATTCTTCCCAGCTTTCTTGCTTTCTGGCTTACCTCTGAATAATGGTTGTTCTTACTTAATCTGAATCTGTAGTGTGCTTTAACTTGGGTTCCAATATGCACCCTCAGGCCCCAGGGTTCTCAAAGCTGGACAAGCACCTTCAGCACCTCCTAGGAACTTGTTAGACATGCATTTTATGGCCCCGCCCCAGAACTACATGATCAGGAACAATGAGCAAAGCAGGATGCAACAGTCTGTGCTCTAAGCAGACTCCCTAGTAACTGACAAACACTAAAGACTGAGAACCACGGTGGGTTGCCCCACCCTTATCCATCGCGGCTCCTGAATCCAGACCCATACCCATCACCTTCTTATCACATTCCAGCAGGCCTTCTATTCCCGCCACTCCCAGCAATGCATCACACAGACTCCTTCTGGACCCAATCATTCGCACCGAGGTGACTGTTAGGGGTGAAATCTCTTTTCTACGATAGGACCTGGCACCTGTGCCTAGACCTCATCCTCCTCCGAAACAGAAACCAGGGTATCTGGACCCGCCTGGTCACCATCCTTCCGAGAGAGAGGCACAACCGCAGTAGCACTGCGTTTCTGCTCCTCAGCCTCTGGCGAGGAGGGAAGAACCCGGTTTGAGGGGTCTGGATTACCTGCACTAGTGTCATCTGCGAACCGAGGGCCAACAATATCTTCTCGGTCTTCGTAGGGTAAGGGTTGTCACGGTGCTTATAAAGCCACTGCTTAAGAGGCCGCGCCATGTCTTGCAGGGCCTGTCGCTTGTGCCTCACCTTCCCTCCATTCTGTCGGACCCTGGCACATGAGGAGAGGAGAGGGACGTGTTAGTGGCACCTTTTTGGTGGTCCGAAGGACTACAGGATAGGTCGCATTTCTATGATGACAGCACCAAGCCTAGGCTTAAGTGAACCCCACCCCCAGCAATCCTGGCTCTCTATCCTTCTGCATCTCAGCTCTAAGAGCCCCCACAGTTGGGGCAAAGCAAGAAAAGGAAACCCACAACTTTTCACTTCTCGGTGGGAGCACTGGCTCCTGCGCATCTCTCTAAATAGCCTGTTTGACCTAAAATAGCCTGTTTGGGTCCTGTGCCAGTGCAAGGCCTTACGTTTATATTGAAAAGGGGAGCTATCTTGATCCCAGCAAGGCAGGATTGCAGGGGTAGGGGCGAATGCCACGTGAAAACTATTCTCTAGACTGCAGATCTGGATCCAGAGCTAACTGTTCCTTTCTTTGCCTGCTTCTACAGACCATTGAGAGGCTGTGGCCTCAGGGGGAGGGTCGGCCCTCTAAGTCCTCTTGCTAAGGTCCTGGGACTGCTGGTCGCCAAAGGTCCCAAGGCAGAAACAACTGCCTATTTCATTTGATGTTCTGGAAATGCGGGAAGCTGGGGAAACAGCAGACCCTACAAAGCAGTCTAGGGCCTCTTTCCCTCTTAGGAAGAGTGGAACATGTGAAACGTTGTCGCAATAGGTGAAGGTTTGTAAAAAGACACCAGAAAAGCAGACTTCCAAGAGGAGCAAACAAAGCAACGTCACTCTAGAGTTGGTATGGGGTGATGCGCTCCCGAGAGGCTCCGGGAGGTGTCGCAGCACAACTGCGAGCGCTCCCAGCCCAGTCCCTGCTCGAGCGCCAGCGCCCCTGCCTCCCGGACGGCAGCTTCTAACTCTTTGAAATGCAATTCCATCTTCGCTGACTGGTTGTAACAGTTTTGAGACAACCTCATCTCTATTACTAAGCATCGGTGCGGCAAAACAAGCAGCAGGTGTTGTGGTTTAGGAGGAGGCCGGCTGCTTGTCAGGAACTGCCAAGACCTAGCCGGGCACACACTACCCTACTGCCACACTGCAGATGGCTCACTCCAAAGCTCCCGGGCGACGACAACCCGCTTAACCCTAGAAACCGAAAGCCGGCAAGTCTGCAGCCTCCTCCTCCGGGCTCGCCGCGGACTCAGCCGAGCTGTGAGGGCCCAGGGACGCCGTACGTGAACAGACCTAGTCCCAGTATGGGAACCGACCTAGTCCCAGTATGGGAACAGACCTAGTCCCGGTATGGGAACCGACCTAGTCCCAGGCCAAAGGAACCTTGAGGCCAAGGTGACATCCTCCGGTGACCGAGGCCTAACCTGGGACCAACTGTATGTTTGACTCTGAGACTTTACCCAGTCACAGAGTACAGCACTCAATCTACTCCCTCGATACACAGAGAACGCAAGAAACTACGCCAGGTCCCAGATTGCCAGGGACCTTTAGGTGTGGGAGGATTGGGCATCAACTCAGTTTCCACCAAGTCTCTTTTGAACTGTTCTACGGAAGTAGTTCCTCCAGTTTTGAGAAGGTAAATCCTTTAGAATCGGGTGTTTGAGTCCAGGAGGGAAGCTGCAGACTCCCCATTCCCAAATTTTAGTTTGCACTTCACACACCCTCCCCGCAACTCGCCGCTCCTCCCCTCCCGGGTCCGCACAGGCCGATGAGCATACCCATTCCTCCGGTGTCTCAGGCCGAGGTGGTCCTTGAGGGGCGGGCCATCTGGAATGCCCACCTCCGGGCGTGTTTGTGGATTGTCCAAGATGCCACCGTATGGCCTGCTGATACGTTCCCGCTCTGGGGTACCTCGGTCCTCAAAAAGCACCGCTCCCCCGAGCTTGTTGAAGACGATGGTGTTCATGGTGCGGGCTGGCAGGGATCCGCGGCCTTGCCGCAGCGCCTTGGAGCCGGGCCGCCAGGAACTCCGCAGCAGGGCTCCGGTTCTAGAAGATCAAGGCGCATCACGTTACTCCCGACTGTGCTCAGGTTCCCACAGCTCACGAGCCCTGAACTTGATGGGGACTCCGGGGCTACTGAGCTGAGGGCCAGGGCTGGATTGCTGCTGGTAGAGTAGTGAACGGCCTTCTTTAGCACCATGCTACCTACACAGCACTCCTGGGACAGGTCCCTGCCCTTCTCCTCCGGGCAGTCAAGCTCCCACACCTCTAGGAACTTCAAACAGAAATAATTTACCTACCGAGGTAAAGAACGCAATTTCCAAACGAACTTTTCGATCTCTAAATAGACACACAATTAGGACAGCGAAACAGAATTAGAGTAAAAAGAAAAAGGAGGAGGAAGAGGAAGAGGA
>LOJH01051083.1:0-12570 GCA_001685095.1 Ellobius talpinus
TTTATTAACCAATGAAAGTAACACATAGACAGATGACCCTCCTACACCACCAGAGGAGGAAGCAGATTGGTGGAGGTATAACTGTTAAGGGTGCACTTGCCACCTGTCTGTTTGTCTTTCCTACTGTACCGAGTACGCTCTGCTATGCTGTTGATTTAACCTTGCCTGAAGACCCACAGCAATGGAACCCAGTACCATTAGAAACCCCTGAGGCTTCTGAGCCCCTTCAAAAGGGTGTCCTCCTCTAAACTGTTTCTCTCAGGTTTTATAATAAGTTAGTCAGACAGTAGCACAATATGCCATGAGATTGGGCTAGACTGGTATCCATGTTCTGGGTTCTAGGCTTTAGGTTCCGACCTCTGGTATTCAGGCTTCAGGTTGAATCTGTTTTTGTGTGACCATCATCTAATCTTCCAGGGCACACGGTGGAGTCTAGATGTCTCAGTCAAGGACCTAGGTGCACAAGGAAGGAGGGAAGAAGAGACAAAGGGCAGGCTTCATTTTACTTGGTGACTATTGTAGGTTTCTCTTTTCATAATTTGCTTACCTTATCTTTACTTTTATCATTATTTAATTATAATTTTGATAACATTTTATTTGTTTCTTAAAAACATCATACATGCATACTTTATCCTTGATTAGTATGGCATTGCAACAGATTTTCAAAGAACAAGTTCTATTGGGCAAACAGCTCTCACATTCCGAATCATATCACATCCACTAGATTCTATTATCTGAAGCCAGTCACATAGTCTAACTCAAAGTCAATGAATCTGGAATGTAACTTTCAGGTGGTTTGGGTTAGGGTAGGAGCAATATATAATGTGGCTTCAGTTGGTTGATGAACTGGGGAGAAAGAATTCCATTTTACTCAGACAGAGGAGATAGCAGTGTACAGAAACTGCTTTCCTGGATCTGCTCCAACTGGTCAGATCAGCTTGAGGCTGGATCCCAGTGTTAGCTCACCCCTGAATGTTTACACTCGCCCAAGAACTACCTTGACAGGAGGCACTGGCAAAGTTGATCTAAAAATAAATCACCACGTAAATTATTGTGGCAAAAGATTTCACTCAAGGATTTATCTAGAGGAGGTATCTAAGAGGGGAGGAGAAGGCAGAAAGGGGAAGTGGGAAGACAGGAGAGTTGGTAGGAGGGTGAGGATGCAGGACAATGGAGGAAGGGGCAGCCCCTTTCTTTTTCTTGGTGACTGTTGCAATCCCCACCTCCACCCCTGATTTTTTCATCCATATTCTGTTTGGCAAGTGTTAAAGGTTGCAGCTTTGGATGCTGCCAATTCATCTCACAGAAGTTCATCACAGCAGACAAAATCTTTATCCGGCCTTTCATCTCTCCGTGGTTCCCAGCACCTGTGTGGATGTTCGCTGCCTTTATTTTCATAAGCATAACAGTAATGTATTCCCAGAACAATGCATTTTTATGCTTTTGATGAAACCTCTTGAAATTTGATAGGCCCCTAAAATAAGATGTGATTGTCTTGAGGCTTTTTGTTTCTCCTATGAAGCTGACAAGAAATTGAAATTCTAGCATTCTGTCTTCCTCTGTGATTCTGGGCCTCCAAACCTGTTAATGCTAATGCTAAAATAACAACTGAATATCTTGCTTGATGTTGTGTGTATTAAGCTTTTGAAACATTACAGGAGACCTGGAGGGTGTCAATTTGATTGGCTGAATAAAAGTAACAGTTATTTATGCAGCTCTTACGTTTTTCATTCCGTAAAGTATTTAGACTGATTGCCTACAATTAGCCTGTTTATTTTTGGAAGGAAGCACTATTGGTATCCAAAATGCTTCCTGGGAAGTTGAGATTCTTGTGTCCCCTGTGACAGGTACAGAAAAATTGTCCTGCAAAGAGACTGATGCTCTCAGCCTGGCAAGGCAGCACACACCTATTGCTCCAACACTCAGGAACCTGAAGTACAGTACTCATTTGTACTTGAGTATAGTAATTCCAGATCAGCTTGGGTAACAGAGTGAGACACCCCCTCCCATTTCAAAACCACAGTTCAAATCCTAATCCCTGGGATGTGACACTATGACCCTTTCCATATGCAAAGAGGATTTGAAGACAGGAATAAGTTAGTGATTTTGAGATGAAGAGATTGTTCTGGACAATCTCAGGGGCAGCATGTAATCACAAGGGTCCTTAGCAGAAGAAGGCAGTGGATTTAGAATCCAAGAGCTATGGTGACAGAGGCAAACTTGTGAGCCCTTATGCTGTTGACTTTAAAGATGGAAGAAGAAACTTATTATAAGCCAGGAAATCTATGCAGCTTCAAAAGGCTTAGAGGATCTTGGGAATGTCTTTTCCCTAGAGTTTCCAGAAGTCTTAGGAACAAAATATAAATGTCTGACCTCCAATATTAAAAGATATTAAATTTGTGTTGTTTTTAAACTGTGAAGTTTATGGGGATAAGAGACTCACAGATCTCCCAAAAGCTTTCTGCTACAGTATTGGCCTCTCCATGGAAACAAATTTGCTCATATCCTGGGCAGGTCACACATGCCAAGTAGTTGAGCCTGAAGGAAAACTCTTGGTCACTAACTACCCAGTGGTGGCTTCCTCCTTTTCCTGTTGTAGTTCTCCATTCTCTTGAAGGTGCTTCCCTGGATTGCTCTTCCAATATACTATTTAGTGAAGGCTCAATCCCTGAGGAATGTAGACTAAGACACCGATCTTCTTCATGTGTGCACACACATTCCTAGAGAGCCGTTGATGTGTGGAGCAAAGGATGGCTGAGAAGTAGCTTAGAACCTAGATGGACATACGTTCAGTGTCTTCTCTGGTAAAGATGGATATGAAAACGAACATGTGTGTGTGTGTGTATTCCTGTATGTATTTGGTGTTCATGCATGTATGTATATGCTTCTTTATGTGGAGGTCAGAGGTTGTTGTCAGGTTTCTATTTGGTTACTCTCTAGCTTCTTTTTATGGTACAGGCTCTTTCACTTAGCCTGGAGCTCTTGGGTTCTTCTAGGCTGGTTGACCAATGAGCTCTAAGAATCCAATTGTTTTTACCCCTGCCAGTAGTGAGGTAATAGACCTGCTTCACTGTGCCTAGCTTTTGCATAGGTGTTTGGGAGTCAAAACTCAGGCCTTCATTCTCCTTTAACATTATTTTATGTTTTTGTGTGGGTGCCTTGTGAGTTCATGTGTGCCATATGCATGCAGGAGGCTGGAGGCCAGAAGAGGTTGTCAGATCCCCTACAACTGGGTTATAGGCGATTATAAGTCCCCTGATGTTGGTACTGGGAACTGAACTGAGTCGCTCTGCAAAAGCAGTAAGTGTTCTTAACCCTTGATCTGCAGTTGCTCCGATCTGCATCTTAAATTTTTCCAGCTGAGCTGTCTTTCTACCTCTTCTTTCTGTGATATTTGAAGGGAAACAGAAAGAGTTTTTATCTGTAAAAGTTCTGGTAAATAGGGTGCTGTAGAATGAAAATGAAGGATTAGCCAGAGCTTTAGAAAACGAAATAATTAACTGTAAAAATTGCTCATTAATTTAATGATTCTTATCCCATAAGGTTGTCTATGGGCCTCTAAAATTAGAAACTGAATGCTGGGATATTCTTCATAGATCAACAGGCGAACAAAACATAATTTCAATCTAAATCAACAGGCGAACAAATGGTAATTTCAATCTAAAGGAAGTAAATGTGCAAAATAAATGAAATCTGATTTTCCTGAAAAAATCATTTTGCAAGTGAATAAAATAGAGAGGTTCACATGCACATCCTGATGTTGGCCCACTAATATTATTAGGACAGTTTATAGGCACTCACAATTGCATCCGGTCTATTATCTCTGGCAATCTAAATGCTGCATTCAAAGCCCAGTTCTGTTGTGTGAGTCTTTTGACATCAATGACAAGGGGCTGCCAATGCTAAAGAGAAAAGGATGTAGGGCACCATTCAGGGAGAAGCAACCTGAACTCTGCTTCATTTAGCTACTTCATCTTATCTGCAGAAGCAGTTGCCAACAAGAGTATGGATTTTGCTTTTAGCAATAGAATGGATGTTTTCAAAAGGGATCTTTAAAATAGCACCTCTGCCCCATTTCAAAATGAGGCCCATCACTTATTTCAGGAATAAAATACTTTAGTTGCAAAATGTCATGTCACAAACCTGGAATTCAGTATTCATATTTCCTTTTCCCCATTATGTATCCAATTTATCCGCATGCCCTATTGTCTCTACTTCATAAGTCTATCCGTTTTTCTACACATTTATACTCACCATGCTCATCCAATGTGCCTATTGATTCCCATTTCCATCCTTGTAACATTCCATTTACTATTTTTCTCATGGTTATTTTTTGTTCTAAGTCTGCCTTTAATTTTTGTAAAAATATTAACTGTCCTATATTTAATAGATAAAGAAGCAGATTTCTGAATTATTTGGAACTCTGTGAATCATGCCTCTTTCACAGAGATGACTGGTATATATTTTTACAGAGAGCTTTCCAAGCTTCGCTTCAGCTGTTGTGCTGGCTTGTTTCATGTCAACGTGACACTAACTAGAGGTCATTCGGAAAGGGGAACCCAATTGATAAAATGCTCCCACCAGACTAGTCTGTGGAACCGTTTCTTGATTAGTGATAGATGTGGGCGAGTCAAGCTTTACTGTGGGTAGCAGCAGTGAGCCAAGCTCCTGGGCTGCCCATCCTGGATGCTATAATAAGTGAAGCTGAGCAAGCCAAAGAGAGTAAGCCATGGAGAACAAGTCCATAAGCGGCACTCCTCCGTGAACTCATCTTCCTCCTCCCGGTTCCTGCCCTATTTGAGATCTTGTCCTGACTTTCCTCGGTGATGGACTGTGATGTGGAACTGTGAGAGGAAATGAACTCTTGCCATCCCAAGTTGCTTTTTGTTATGGTGTTTTGTCACAGCAATAGAAACCCTAGCTAAGACAGCATGTTTTAAATGAAAGATTATAGTATAAATTGAAATGACTTCTTCCTTTCCAATTTGAATCCCCTTGATCTCCTTCAGTTTTCTTATTGCTCTAGCTAGAACTGCAAGTACTATATTAATAGATATGGATAGAGTGGATAACCTTGTATTGCTCCTGATTTTAGTGGGATTGTTTTGATTTTCTCTCCATTTAATTTGATGTTGGCTTTTAGCTTGTTGTATATTGCTTTTATTATGTTTGGGTATGTCCCTTATATTTTTTATATCTCTGATCTCTTCAAGACTTTTATCATGAAGGGGTGTTGGATTTTGTCAGAGGTCTTTTCAGCATCTACTGAGATGATCACATGTTTTTTCTTTCAGTTTGTTTGCAAGTTGGTTTACACTAACAGATTTTTGTATGTTGAACCATCCTTGCATCTCTAAGATGAAGTCCATTTGATCATGATGGATGATTTTTTGATATGTTTATTTATTTTAAGTACTTTATTGAGTATCTTTGCATCTATGTTCATAAGGAAAATTATTCTGTAATTCTCGTTCTTTGTTGATTCTTGGAGTGGTTTGGATATCAGGGTGACTGTGGCCTCATAAAACGAATAGGGCAATGATCTTTCTGTTTTTATTTTGTTTACTAATATGAGGCATATTAGTTCTAACTCTTATTTGAAAGTCTGATAGAATTCTGCACTAAAACCATCTAGTTCTGGGATTTTACTTGTTTGTTTGTTTTTGTTTAGGAAACTTTTAATGACTGCTTCTATTTTACTAAGGTCTATATGTCTATTCATATCATTTATCTGATCTTTATTTAACTTTCATAAGTGGTACTGCTTGAGAAAATGATCAATTTGTTTTAGATTTTCAAATTTCTGAGTACATGTATTAAAAGTATGATTCTCTGGATTTCCTATGTGACCATTCTTATATCTCCCTTTTGTTTCTGACTGTGGAAATCTAGTATAGTTTAAACTTTCTGGAATCTATGAGGGCTACCCTAGTGAGGACCCCAAGTAATGGAGGATAAGGAGTCTGCAATATCCATCTTCTCTAACCAGGCAATGCTTCCATTGATGAGGTTGGGCTGTATTTGGTCAACTTGTTGGCCAAGGGGGTTCCATGGAGATCCCCAAACAACCCAGATTGATTGGAAGACAGAAAGTCGCTCTCTGAAAACTGGCAGTGGGGCCCAGTTGTTGAGGACAGATCCACACAACTCATTGAATGTAGAGAAGTTGAGCTGCTGCCTGCAAGGAGCCTTCACACCTATGTTCTAGTCTCTTTGGTGTATGAAGGTGCTGCACAGTCCATTGAAAGAGAAACCCAGACAGCAATCCAGACACAAAGTCTTCAACATGCAATCTGACCTGCCTGCCAGATGTGCAGGGGAAACAGTGGCACAGAACTTGTGGGAGTGACCAACAGATGATTGCTTAACTTCAGGTCCAGGCCTCAAGAGGGAGCCCATGCTGGACACTGCCTGGATAACCAGGAACCTGAGACTGGATAGCCCAGAGACCTAGGGTAGAATGATAACCTTCCCAACTTCTGGAAAAAAAATCAATGAAATAATTCCTACTGCTATACTTATAGATTGGTGCCTTGTCCAGTCGTCATCAGAGAAGCTTTCACTGGCAACAGATGTGAGCTAGTGCTAAAATCAGACATTACACAGAGGGAGAAAGAGATAGTGTGTGTCTCTAAATTGGAGGTCTCCATGGAGCCCCTTTCCTAGGAGATTGGGGGAAACCTACAGAAGAGAGGGAAGAAAGAATGTAGGAATCAGAGAGGATGGAGGCCCACTGAATCAACTAAGCAGGGCTCATATGGACTTACAGAGACTGAAACAGCAAGCATGGGGCCTGCTGGGGCCTGTACCCTGCCCTCTGTGTATATATTGTGATATATATTGTGATTGCTAGCTTGGTGGTTTTGTGAGAGTCCTGACAGTGGGAGCAGGTGTATCTCTAACTCTTTCACCTGTTTTGGGGACTCTTTTTCTCTTATTGAGTGGCCTTGTCCAGCGCTGATGTGAAGTCTTTTGCCCTATCTAATTGTACCTTATTCTGTTGTGTTTTGTTGTTGTCATTTGGAGGCTTTCTCCTCTGTGAACGGAGAGGGAAGAGGAATGGATCTTGGGGATACAGGAGGCAGAAATGGAGGGAGGGAAACTGTGGTTATGATGTATTATATGAAAGAAGAATCTATTTTCAACAAAACCCAAAAGATGAAAATGAAAATACTGAGAGCAGAGACCGTAATGCACGAAAACGGGGAGTTGCTCAATTTTACTTTTATTATTGCCTTGAGAAATAAAATAGTGTTCATATGGTTTTGTCTGTTGTTAATGATGACTCATTTTTACAAATGTAGTAAATATTCACATGTTTATATTCATAGTTGCACTTTGTACAGATTCTGTCATTGGTACATTAAAATAACAAGTTTTAGAAGAAAAATAAGTGCTTCTATTGGCAATTTCAAGAAGTAATTCTGGGTACTGTCGCTGATCTTATTAAGAGAGCTGAATGTTACATTATTCAAATAATATCCAATAATGTTCATTGCCATTTCCAGCCTTTGAAAATTTATTATAGGCAACTGTTCTTTGCAAACACTACTAAGTATTGCATTTATTATTCATTAAAAATTTTTTAGATATTCTTAGTAATGAGTAAAGAATGTGAAGAAGCGACAGCAAGACTGGGGACACCTAGTATTCATTGCATCTCTACATATCTGAAAGAAAACATTACCCATGTAACTGCAGGGAGAGGTGAATGGCACGGAAAGATGCGGGACTGAAAGAGTAAGAGCTGGCAGTGATGGAGCAGATGGAATCTAGAAAGATTCAACTTGAGATTTGTGCAACAGAGGACCCTGATGTTGGGTGCTCAACAACACAGCAGGGAATATAGAGAACTCCAATCAGTGGTGGTATAAGAAAGACAGAAAATCTAATGCTCCATGAACACTGCAGGCATTCAGCCTGGAAGCCTACCTAATACACCCGAAGATGAATGATTTGTGAGGAACACAGCAAGAAGATATTGCAGAAGTCCGTGCTCCCGTAGTTGCTAACTTACTCACTTGGGCCATTGTGGAGAATCAAATAAAGAATTTGCTAACAGTGAACCCTTAGGGCTGAAAATAGCAGCAGCTGATCTTGCTTTTTCATCTCTAAGTTCCAAAGTCCTCACCAACCTTATAACGTGGATAGAGATACAGGGACATAGGCTGCCATGGTGGAAAGTATGGACTGCATTGCATGTGGAAGTAGAGAGAATGTTTTAATTTGAGGACTGTGGTCTGGCTTCCCAGAAAAGGAAAACAGTCAATGGTGAGTATCAGCACGAGGCTGGGACAGACTTTTTTTTCTATATTTAAACATCTGACTTGCTTTTAAATTATTATAATTACTACAATATGCTTTCTGTCGTCTAAGTGTCACTGGATATGTAAACCTCAAGGAAAGACTGCTCAATAAGAAGTTCCCCATGTAAAACCAGAAGATAACTTTTAGTTTTTTTAAGGAATTTGTTGATATCCCAACTTCTTGTTTGTCTTTTCCTCCACTTCTTTGAGAGAATGTTTCATTTCCTCTTTAAGGGCCTCAATCATTTTCCTAAAGTTATTTTGAAGGCCATTTTCTTCTGCATCATCTGTGTTTGGGTGTTCAAATCTTGCTGTTGCAGAACCATTAGTTTTAGGTGATGCCCTGTTGCTCTTTGTGTTGTTGAGTGTGTTCTAACCTTGTTGTCCACCCATCTTTTCTCCAATTGGTGGGATGTGTTCGCTCTGATGGAGAGTACCAACTACAACCCAGAACCTCAGCATGTTTGTTTGACACATTTTGAACCAAGAAGGTGGGCTTATTGTCTACAGCTGAACAAGGAGGTAAATTTATCTATTCTCAATAGGAGGCCTCTGTAGGGAAGTAGTCTCAGGAAGAGGAAAGTGTGGTTGCTAATTTCATATAGTGCTAACATTTGCACTGATAACAGAGGAAGGACTTACCATTCTTGTGAGCCTCAGTAAAGAAAAGCTGTGCTACTCCTGTGGGTCTGAAACACTGGAGTCCTCATGCCCCTGTCAACAACACACATTCACTCAGGACTTCCTCTGCTTACAGCAGTAATTTAGCTGGAAGCTTCTTTGTTGGCTCGCTTTTATAGGGCTGCAAGGTACGATGAAGACTGCCGTGGGAGAAATATCAGCAGTCTTACCTAGTTGTAAAACCTATAAAGTACATTGACAACCTGTCAGGCAAGATGTGCCCACTGCAATGGGTATAATCAGCTACTCTCTGTTTGGATTTGAGGCCCACTCCACAGGAAAAATACATGCCTGGTATTGTAAAGAGAGTCTAAATTCCATGGCTGGGAGTGGGGGTGGGGAATGGGACACAGAACTTAAATGAGAAAATTGTTACTATTGTTTTTTGCTAAATTGACATGACATCAAACTCATTTATAAATATTTATGCTTAAACCTATAGACAAATGCTACACTTAGACTTGGTCAGAGGAGCTTTTCTTTGTATTGAGTCAGTGGTAAAGACTCAGAAAAGAAATATTTCGACTTGGGTGAGAAAGAAACAAAAAAAAATATTCAAAAACCCTGGCATGGGGCTGGGGAGATGGGTCAGCTGTTAAGAGTACTTATTCTTGCAAAGGACTCATGTTTTATTTTTAGCACCAACATGCCAGCTCCTAAACCACCATAATTTCAGTTACAGAGAAGATGATAGTGTCTTCTCACTTGCTTGGGCACTAAGCACACAGTGGCGCACAGAAATACATGCAAGCAAAATATTGACACAGAAAAAGTAAATAAATAAGTCTAAAATAAAACTCCAAAATATCTTGGAAAGGAAAAGATAAACCCCCAAACCAATCAACAATGAAACAAGCAAAAAGCTCAGCAAAATTTATCATCAATATGAAAAGATATCACAGACTGAAACTAAGGCTGATGAATTATTACACTCAGATAAAAATTAAAACACCCAAATATTTCCACAACTTTCAAGATCTCTAAAACATGATCAAGACACTAAACCTGGGCCTGGAGAGGCATCTCAGTTTTTAAGAGCCCTGAGTGAACTTCCAGAGGACCCATGTTCTGTTTCCAGAATGAACAAGACAGCTTACCACTGTAACTTCAGTCCCAGGGGATCCAACATCTTCTTTTGGTCTCTGTAGGCACCAGGCACACAGGTGGTGCACAAACATACAAATACCCATAAACACAAAATAAATGCATTTTAAAAATTAAGAATAAATAATTATTGATAAATGGGTGGATTGGAGTTGGAGGATCAAGTTGGGATGTGGAGGAAATATGGAGACAGACAGCTCAAATTAAGAGGAGGAGGAGTATGGAAAGCTAATATGGTAGAAACTTCCTCAAATATATACATATCTGAAAGGGATCTAATGAAATCATCAAATAACGGGAGAGTAAGAGTCCCACCTTCACCTCTTGTCACGAAATGAAGCTTTCAATACTGGGATTGAATTACATTTGAGTTTTTAGCCAAAGGGATCCCATGGGAATCCCCACACAACTCAGACTGTTGCCCCAACAGTAGGTTGCTGTCCACAAACTGTCATCAAGGTGTCATTGCTGAAGAGCATGCCCACATAACTCACAGAACATGGAGATATCCAGCTGGTGCCTATAGAGAGCCTTCACCTCTGTGTGTTCTAGTGTCTTCAGTACAGGAAGGCACTCTGCACACTATCAAAGGAGAAACATAACCATCAAACCGTCCACAAAACCTTTGTTCTGCAATCTGCCTGAAAGATATGCTAGTCACTAGCAGCTAGTGCAATGGTGGCACAAAGCTTCTGGGGATAGCTATCCAATAACCAACTTAAGTTTCACTCCACAAGATGGAACCAACACCTGACACTGTTTGGGTGAACTGTCTAACTTCGATGTTATAGTTGTAGTTTTATCTTATTATATTTTATTTTGTTTCATTTAGAAAAAAATAATGAATGAATGAAGTCTAGCCACTAGTGAACGTTAACAACTGAACTGTCATTTATAACTGCTGGGAGAGGAAAACTCGGTTTTCTGCAATGGAGTGGCATCAGGTATATCAATCACTCAAGGGAAGGCTTCACGTGCAGGAACTAGGGACTAGATAGAGACCTAGGGTAAAACCAAATAAAATAAGCTTCAGAAAAAATAATAAAATGAATAGTAAAAGTAGTAAATGAACAATACTGGTCTAAGAAAAAGGAAGGAAGGAAGAAAAAGGAAAAAAGAAAGAGAGAGAAAGAAAGAAATGGATAAAGAAAATGTGATACATTTACACAATGAATTATTACTCATCTGTAAAAATAATGAATTATGAAATTTGCAGGTAAATGGGTGGAACTATAAAGAACTGAGGTAACCCAGACTAAGAATATTGAATATCTAAAGATGAAGGCGAAAATAAGAAGTCACAATCATAAACTCATCAGAGTTACATGAGACCACTCCCAGAAACCCTAAAATTCATGCAAGTATAGAGTGACATATTTCAAATTTCCAGAGTAAAGGACTACCAAACATATTTAACATGCCCAGGAAAGTTATCCTTTAAAATGTTTGAAAAAATAAAAATATTTCAAGAGAAACATGTACTGAAATGATTTATGACTATGAAAGCAGCATTATAGAAGTGCTCAAAGGAATTCTACAAAGAGAGAAAGAAGAAGCTATAATCATGAGTTCAAGAAAGATGAGGTTACACAGAAGAATAGATAATCCAACGACAATGAGAAGAGAATGAAGCATTTCCAACTCAGTAAACCTGCAAACCTCTAAGTATGGGAGTAAGAAAAGAACAAAGAACATTTGAGCCAGCCATAAAAAAGACTAATAAAATTACAGGAATTATCACATCTCCCTCAATAACAACCCTAACTGTAAGTCAACATAACTCTTCAATTAGAAGAAACAGACTGGCTAATTGGATTAAAAACAAGATTCCTTTATTTCCCATCAGTAAGAAACATGCCCCACATTCAGTAGCTGAGGAGGATGCATTGTGTTTCAGTAGCCCATGAAAGTTAAATAGAGCACATTTTAGATAGTAAAATAAGTTTTTTTTTCCAAGACAGGGTTTCTCTGTTTAGCTCTGACTCTCCTGGAACTCATTCTGTAGACCAGGCTGGCTTCAAACTGAGAGATCTACCTACCTCTGCCTCTGAGTGCTAGGATTAAAGGTGTGTGCCAACACCATCCTAAAAGCAGTCTTAACAAATACAGGAGATTACAGAAATAATTTCTTCTATAGTACAAGATTACAATAGACTAAAACTAGAAATCAATAGCAAGAACAACTACAGAAAATATACATACAAATACATGGTGGCTCATGCCTGTAATCCCAGGGTCTGTGAGACTGGGAAAGGATAGTGCCATGAGTTGCAATGATATTTTGTTTTTAATCTAACAAACAAAACTTGCCTGAAGATTAGAGTGCAGAGCTAATCCACTAGTTAGCCATAGAGGCACTCAAGAGACAGAGGCAGGCCCCATCTTGTTCCTTGGGCAGCGGAGGAGAGGGAGCCTCATCCTATACCCACACTGATGAATATCTTGCATATCACCATACAACCTTCAGCTGGCGATGGAT
>LOJH01051084.1:0-12570 GCA_001685095.1 Ellobius talpinus
CACACAACATGACTCTCTTTCCTCTTCCCAGAGAGTCCTGTGGAGTCTGGAAGCGTGTAAACTCCATACAACATGACTCTCTTTCTCTGCCTCTGCACTGTCTTCCCTACTTATATGTACATGTGAGCCATGCTCAGGCATACATGAAAGGGTGGGCCGTCTCTGAGCTGGGAAGNGGTGACGCTGTTCTTCAAGGACAGTATCTCATCGACAGGCCTAGTGCTCATTTGCCTCAAGAATGAAATGCAGGGACTCCCTATCTTCCATCAACTATGGGGACTAAGAGATCTTGCTGGTGTGATAAGACTGTTTGTGGACTATAAAGATTCCTAGTCCTTGCTTCTGGCTCTCATCTCAGATACCTGGCCCTTGTCACCTCTCTCTCCTGTGGGGCCGATTGGGTGTTTATTCCTGAATGTCCACCAGATGATGATTGGGAAGAACACCTTTGTCGTCGACTCAGTGAGGTATCGACATTTTATCTTGCCCATGAGGGAAAAAAACCCTTACCCTATTTCATGGGTGATATATTTTCTACCCATCAGTTTAATTCCATTAACTGCTGTCTCTTGTGTTCTTGACCAGACGAGGACCCGTGGTTCTCGGCTCAACATCATCATTGTTGCCGAGGGTGCAATCGACAAGAATGGAAAACCAATCACCTCAGAAGACATCAAGAATGTTAGTGTGAAACCCTGTGCCCAATATGCTTGGCCATTCCCTTGTTGGCTTCTGAGTCTTGACACTGCATCTCCTCCTGGTCCTTTGTGTTTACCCTTCTTGGTCCTTTTAGCTGGTGGTAAAGCGTCTTGGATATGACACCAGGGTCACTGTTTTGGGACATGTGCAGCGGGGTGGGACACCATCAGCCTTTGATCGGATTCTGGTAAGTCACAGGAGTCTGTGGCTCTTGTACCTTAGAACCCCCAGCCTTGCTGTCTTGCTTCTATGGGGCTTATATCCTTAACTAGCCTCTAGGCCACAGTAGTCCTCATCTGTTCCCATACACAAAGATGATGACAGGCAAGAGCACCTCTAGTTGTGAGGATCACTCTTTGAGCTCTAAGCATCAGAGAAGCTACTGGGATCTAACCTCAGATACTCAGTTTATCATTCTTACCCTGTTTCACTTGGAAGAAAGGCAATCTACTCAGTAAGAAGAGAGTATTGCTAACCTCCCATAATCTGTTGATCACCATGTGTCAAAGGCACACTTCTCTGGAACTGAGTACAGTCCTTAGGGTTCTGATGACAAGAGGGCAGACAGCCATCACGCTTTGGCGACATCTGGGTAGGGAGGTAAAGCACAGCAAGTTGCTAGATGCATGTAGCCTTTCAGTGTGGAGCTCAATCCTAGGATTTGGAAAGGGCCCTGGTTATCCTGGCTCTTAGCTAAGCCAAACAGGGAGGTCTAAGAAAATTCTTTGTTCCATGAACTCCTTCAGGGGAGCAGAATGGGTGTAGAAGCAGTGATGGCACTTTTGGAGGGGACCCCAGACACCCCAGCCTGTGTGGTGAGCCTCTCTGGTAACCAGGCGGTGCGCCTGCCCCTCATGGAGTGTGTCCAAGTGGTAAGTGCTGACCCCATTCTGTGCCTTAGCAGTCTTACACCCTTTCCTGGGAGCTCAGGGGGGAATGAGATCAACTTCTGTGGTCCCACTAGAGGAAAAAATGGAAAGGCAGGATGGCAGAGTAAGAGTGGACTGCCATCTGCAGAGCTGTGACCACCACTCAGTGTCAGTTCCCTCGGCTGTTGTGCTCCTACAGAAGATGGAGGTCCACATACCCTCTAATGTTTTATAAGCACCGATCGCGTAGTTATGTGGGAGGGGCACAAATGCAGCGTCCTCCTAACAGTACTGAGACTTGGGGAACGCTAATTAGTAACTTCTAGCTGGTTACTTCCTATCTCTATATGACATCTGCCTTAAATGAGTTTCTCTAATCAACCCAGGGTGACCACTGCTCACCTCCAGGGTGATAAAGACAGGGAGACGCTGTGCTGCACCTGACACAGTTCCTGGAAAATGTTGGGTTCTCTAGGGTAGCCACTCCTTTGATGCCACGATATGAATACAGCGGCTGGTTGCTGAACTAGAGTATTGATCCTGATTGTTGGGGATGCCTGAATTTCCCCCACTCTGGGGCCTGCTTCTCTCTGAGACTTCAGAAACCCAATAACCTGCAGCCATATTTAAGACTGCATACTCAGAGTCCAGAAGCCCAGGCTCTGGGTAGAAGGCAGCCATTGAGCAGCACATTGTGGGGACTTCCTACCTGGTAGAATTTCCTCATTGTTCAGTAGTCCCAAGGCTGTTGGGGACCTGAGTGCACGGGGGAAGGTTCTCTCACCTGTGAGCACTCCTCTACTCTGCCCAGAATTAGAACTTAGTCCCCTTTTGCTGCTCATTACTCAGAAAAATTAAAGGAAAATAAAGATGCTTCTATTATAGTTTGGGGGACATGGAAAAGGTGGGGTCTAGATGAGCAGGATCCCATCAAAGGAGATTTGGTCATGCAGAATCATGCCTCGGAGTTGTGACTGTTGCTGTGTCCTCCCTTAGACCAAAGACGTGACCAAGGCTATGGATGAGAAGAGATTCGATGAAGCCATGAAGCTGAGAGGCCGGTGAGAAAGTGACCAGAAATTCACTAACTCTAGCAACCAGATACCAGAATGAAGCCAAAAGTCTGTATCACTCTAGGCCCCAAACATGAGCCGCCTTTTCTAGTTATTGTCTGCAACAGTCTCTTCCCCAAGGAAATCAGTTGTGAGGTGCCCAAGAGTTCACCTAGGGGTGCTCTCCTTGGAAAGAGCTTTTCACTCTAGTCTGTTATTTCTAGAAATGGCCCTCAGCTGGGTATCTCTAAGCAAGGAATGGTCTCATAGGCTGAGCACAGCACCTAGGACAAAAACCCTCAGGGAGTGTTTGATAAGTGATTGCAATCCTCTTCCTAGTCCCTCCTCTGCCTGGTTAGTTCCTCAGAGGTTTACCCTGTGGAAACTCATCAAGACCCAACTCCTGACCCGCATTCCTGTGGCTGCCCGCCATAAGGAGTGGCCTGAAGACATCCTGTTCTCTTTGCACTCTTTTTTAGGAGCTTCATGAACAACTGGGAGGTGTACAAGCTTCTAGCTCACGTCAGACCCCCAGTCTCTAAGGTACTGGCAGCTTGCTCCCCCCNTCAGTTTCTCTTCACGAAGTGCTACCCACAGTCCACACAACCTCAGCCTTGCCATATCTTTGCCCCCACTGTTCTTCAGTGCTGGAACCCCGACCCCATGTGATGACTCTGTTAGCCGCCCCAGATACTACTCCTGGGTTTTTGCCTTGTCCTGGCTGGAGAACCCAAGACTCACACCCAGTTCAGGGTGGGCAGAAGGACATGAAGAAGCAGGAATGAGAGCTTTGATCCTGTGGGTGTAATCACACCCAGATCTACCTCAGCGCCTGCTCCCTTGAAAGAGCAGTTCATGGTGTTACTATTTATCAGAGTTGTCTGGGTTGTTTATGGAGGATGCATATTCCTGGGCCCTTCCCTCAGCACAGAGTGAGATGCAGAGCAGCAGACAGGAATGTGGTGTTTAAGAAGCTCCTCAGGTGAATCAGTATCCAAGTGGCCCAAGGACCACACTTTGGGATGCATTGTCCTCTTTGTCCTCTGAGGCCTTTTGTCTGTTATGTAATGATGACTAAGGCTTTACATGTAGAACTTTGCTCTTATAGGATAACGTAGAAGGCTGTGCACTAGCATTCCCTGGGGGACTGATGTATATTGTCACATATATTTTTTTTTGAGTCTCAGAGTTCAGCTTCTCTTTGTGATCTCCCATCTGGGGTGTTTCTCTCTTCATTTTCTCCCTGCTTCCTTCTGAACAGGGAGGGTTGCACACAGTGGCTGTGATGAACGTGGGGGCCCCAGCTGCAGGCATGAATGCTGCGGTTCGCTCTACTGTGAGGATCGGCCTTATCCAGGGCAACCGAGTGCTGGTTGTACATGATGGCTTTGAGGGTCTGGCCAAAGGTCAGGTACGAAAATACAAAGGAAGGAGGACATACACGTGCAATATGGGGCCAGGGAGGGTCAGTGTAAGGGTGGCCAGTCCATCATCTTTGCCTCTCTCCAGGGTTAATTTAGGGTAATAAGGATAGGAACCCTTGAACAATCCTTTCCAAACATCACGTCTTATTTATTTCTCTGTCCCAGAGCTCAGTACAGTGTGTACCATCATAGGTGCTTGTTATTCCTAGATGAGTCAGAAGGGCAGAAGAAATTCAGGTGGGGAACTCTGTAGGGTCAGAACTCAGGACGTGGCCTAGGTCACACATGGACTTCCTGGCACTCTGGCTACGATGTAGAGTTGTGTGCTCTTTCCCTGCAGATTGAAGAAGCTGGCTGGAGCTATGTTGGAGGCTGGACTGGTCAAGGTGGTTCCAAACTTGGTACTAAAAGGTAAATGGTATTTTGGGAGCACCCTCTCCCAGTTACCCTTTTAAGATTCTTTAGAATGTTGGCATTGCTCACTCATGTCAACTGCACTGAAAACTCAGCCTGTCTTCACTGAGGATAGGCAGGCCCAACTGCACATCATGTAGCAGATCTGACCACTAGAGATCCACTGCAAACTCTAGAATGGTGTGAGATTGTGGGGAAGAATGGGCCGCAGGTTCAGACACTAAAGAAAGAACTTTCTAGTTCTTGTTTGTTTGCTTGTTTTGTTTTTGGGAAAGGGTTTCTCTGTCCTGGAACTCATTCAATAGAAAAGGCTGGCCTCTAACTCAGAGATCTGTCTGCCTCTGCCTCCCAAGTGCTCAGATTAAAGGTGTGTGCCACTGCACCCAGCTCACCTTCCAATTCTTAACTTTTCTCTCCTTCTATCTTGCTATCTCATCCCCAATTTCCTACTCCCTGCTCCTTGACACTGGTCAACCAGGACCCTGCCCAAGAAGAACTTGGAACAGATCAGTGCCAACATAACTAAGTTTAACATTCAGGGCCTTGTCATCATTGGGGGCTTTGAGGTGAGTGTCCCACTGTCCCCTCTCCTCCCCCTCCGCCTGCCCTTTCTTTCTCATGTCTGCTCCTGCTGCTATTTTTAGGCTTACACAGGGGGCTTGGAGCTGATGGAGGGCAGGAAACTGTTTGATGAGCTCTGCATCCCATTTGTGGTCATTCCTGCCACGGTTTCCAATAACGTCCCCGGGTCAGACTTCAGCATCGGGGCTGACACAGCACTAAATACCATCTGCACGGTGAGCACCTGCCACCACCCCCGTCCCAGTTAGCCCGATTATTGTTCTGGTCTTGGAAAGTGTGTCTCTTTTTCTTAAATAAATAGCATTGTTTGGGAAATCCTCTGTGCAGCCAGGCATCTGTGCTGGTATTCATTCTCCTTGCCTAAAAACACAACATTGTTACCAAAGGGCCTGTTTTGTTATATCCTCTGAAGTTATACAGTTTAATAACCCTTATTCTGAACAACATTAAAGATAGCTTTGGCCTTCTTCCCAGGAGAGAAGTTCTACAATGTAGTTCCCTCTTTGAATGCAGGACCTTGATGAGGTCCAGGGGTCTCATTGGCCTAGAAGGATATAGCTCTGGAGTTGAATTAATAAAAGAAGCTGAGTAAGAATAAAGATCCAACTTCTGACCCTATCTTTCTGTGACCTGTTGTCTATTTATAGACTTGTGACCGGATTAAGCAGTCCGCAGCAGGCACCAAGCGTCGGGTATTTATCATCGAGACTATGGGTGGCTACTGTGGCTATCTGGCCACCATGGCTGGACTAGCAGCTGGGGCTGATGCTGCCTACATTTTTGAGGAGCCCTTCACCATCCGAGATCTCCAGGTAGATGGCTCCCAGAGCCTTCTAGGTGTCTCTCCTGTTCCAGACTATCTTCCTGAGTGTTCCTATAGCAACCAGCGCTATGGGAGTTTAGGGGGAGGATGGAGCTGATGAGCCTAGCCCCATAAAGACTAGAAGGGCTCCTTGCAAGTGTTCTCCAGTACTGTCTCACATACATGGCCATAGCTACTATTTGGGGATTGCATTTTCTCAGGTAGCCTGCTGCTATGCCCTTTGGTGCTGTTTGTATCTCATCTTCATAACAGCCATGTAATTATTATTATTGCTTTCATGTTATAGGTGAGAAAGGTGTAGAGGGTTTCAAAACTTCAAACCTCTTAAGAGAGCAGGTAGTTTGAATGCTTGAGAAATCTATGATCTCTTCCCCCCAGATTTCTCTTGCTGCCATTCCAGTTCTGAGGGAAATCTTCCTTTACCTCTGGCCAGGACTCATATTTCACAGAGAGATCAAATGATCATTATTTTTCCCAGTTTTAAGTTCAGGGGTGGAGAAGAATGCCACAAAGTGGAGATTTAGCAGCAGGTTGGGGGAACTCCCAGCTCAGGATCCCAGCCAATCCCTGCCAAGAGTGGAGAGTGGAAGTCTTGTTTTCATGCTCAGAACTCAGATGAGGGTGCACATTCCCAACACTGAATCACTGCTTTACATGCAAGCAGCACATGTTAAAAGTGTGAAAACACAGATCATGAGCAGTCACTTCTCTGAGGATAGAGGTGGGGGAGGGTGAGTCACAGAAGCTTCTCTAATGCCCCTCTCAGTTCTGCATGTCTCGGTTTGGGTCTAAGTGCTACAGGCAATAAACTTCTTAAGGGACATGGACCTAGTTCAAACCCAGGCTTGTGAGCAACTCTCCCCCATGCCCTCTCCCCTCTTAGAAAGGCTTGATGTAGAGGAGGGACAAGGGTGCCTGTCTCAGCTGAACTTAGGATTCACCATTTCACTTTCAGGCGAACGTGGAGCATCTGGTGCAGAAGATGAAGACAACAGTGAAGAGAGGCCTGGTGTTAAGGTACTGCATCATCAGTTTGTTCCTAAGTGCAGAAGGAACTCGTGAGTGTGGATCTATGGTTGGGACACCCGAGGAATCTGATACAGAAGAGCATGGGGATGGAGGAGCCTTGGGAAGAGGTAGAAGAGTCTAGGAAAGCAGAAGGCAGGGATGAAGGAGACTCAGGCTTCTGGTTTCCCTGGCAGGAATGAGAAGTGCAATGAGAACTACACCACTGACTTCATTTTCAACCTGTATTCTGAGGAGGGCAAAGGCATCTTCGACAGCAGGAAGAATGTGCTTGGCCACATGCAACAGGTAGCGAGACACCCCAGTTGTGCCTTCACTAGTTACCCAGAGCCCCTGACAGCCATACAGGCTCCCATCTGCGTCTGCTGGGGCCTCCCTGTCACCATGGAACAAGGTTAGGTCAAACATGAAAACGTCTTTATCTTAGACACAACCTGTCTTAGTCAGTGTTCTATTGCTGTGAAGAGACACCATGCCCAAGGCAACTCTTATGAAAGAAAGCTTTTAATTGGGGGCTGGCTTGCAGTTTCAGAGGTTTACCATTATCATCATGGCAGGGAGCATGGCTGCACATACGGCAGCAGGCATGCACATGCTGCAGCAATAGCTGAAAGCTGCAGCCTAGTCTGCAGGCAGTGAGAGAGAGAGCGAGAGAGAGTGAGAGTGAGCGAGAGAGTGAGTGAGCAAGAGAGCGAGAGAGCGAGCAAGAGAGTGAGAGGTAGCAAGAGAGCGAGCGAGCGAGAAAGAGCGAGAGAGCAAGCGAGAGCGAGAGAGAGAAGAGAGAGAAGAGAGAGAGAGAAGAGAGCAAGAGAGAAGAGAGCGAGAGAGAGCGAGCAAGAGAGGTTGAGAGAGAAAGAGAGAGAAGAGAGAGAAAGAGGGGGAAAGAACTGACTAGGCTTGGCCTGGGCTTTTGAAACTTCAAAGCTCACCCCCAGTGACAAACTTCCTCCGACGAGGCCACACCTCCTGCAACAAGGCTGCACCTTTTAATTCTTCCAATTTCAAATAGTGCCACCACTCCCTGAGCCTATGGGGGGCCATTCTTATTCAAACCACCACCCAGTTCCAGAGATGTGATCCATCCTCTTTGCTTAGGATGTAGTTCCTCAGCCTTGGTATTGCCACTGGGAAACGATTACTTCTTTGCTGTGGGTGGCTGTTGTGTGCATTGTAGGAGCTTTCACAGCACTCCTGGCCTCTGCCTACTATAAGCCAGTCACACCTCCCCTTCACCCTCAATTCGAACAAAGACACCCCCAAACATGGCCAGATGTCCCCACCAGGGATCTCTAGTTGAGAACCAGTGACTCTTATGAGGAAAATGGGATCTAGAGAGAAAATGTTTTCAGGGTCACACACCTAAGTGAATTCAAGCTGAATGAGCCTCGTTTATTTTCCACATCTTCACCTTTCTTGAGCCTGATGAATGAGTGTAGGCTTCCATCTCTACTAACTGGGCTTTAGGAGAAAGGCCTCATTCATGGTTACTACTAACGAGTTCCAGATGGTCCCAGCTGATGCCTCTTAAGTACCAACGTTTCTCTACCTACAAAGAATTCCCAATATCAGGGAAGGTGCAGCCTTTACAGGAATGGAGCGTTGTTTTGTGTGTGTGTGTGTGTGTGTGTGTGTGTGTGTGTGTGTGTGTATGAAACCCTGTGTCCTTTCTTTCCCTTTCTCCCCTTTTCTACCTCCTTTCTCTTAGTTCATAGAAAAACTGATCGAGTATTCTGAGGTTCTACTTGGGACAGCTGGGTTGGGCTACAGAGGACAAGGACATCTCCACAATGGTGACCATGGTGGCCGCCGCTGCCAGGCTAAACGGTAGACAGTGACACTGAAGTGGGGCCTGACTACCGTGGAGTGGAGGGAGCTATGTGATTACCGTGTTCTGATTGCCCTGTGCTTGATACGGACCAGCAACTTTGGAGCCCTGCACTGTCTCAAAATGTTGTGTTAATCCAGGAGCCATTCTTTCTGTATATTTAGACCTCTGTACTTCATTAGGATCCTTTTCTCCAAGTTTTCTGATTTTCCTCTCAGGGTGGAAGTCCAACTCCCTTTGACAGGAATTTTGCCACTAAGATGGGTGCCAAGGCTATGAATTGGATGTCTGGGAAAATTAAAGAGAGCTACCGTAATGGTATGTGGGGCGGGAGGGTGAGCCCCTTCTCCAGAAGTTCACTCCACAGTTGAGAGACTAACTGACTAACTATCCTTTATTTCAGGACGGATCTTCGCCAATACTCCAGACTCAGGTTGTGTCCTGGGGATGCGTAAGAGGGCCCTGGTCTTTCAGCCAGTGACCGAGCTGAAGGACCAGACAGATTTTGAGTAAGTCGTGACATTCTAGAATGGCCATCTGTCTGCTACTAGCTACCAAGCCCTACTTTCCACAGCCTGTTAATTGTCTCTAATGCTTTTCTTTTTCTAGTAACAACTGTAGGTACTCGTGCCCTAAATCCAGCTTTTTTTGCCCAGCTTCTTCCCAGAAGCCTTTGGTAGAATTTTTGGCGTATGATAATATCACATCACCATTATTTCATTTCTCTGTAGGCATCGAATCCCCAAAGAACAGTGGTGGCTGAAGCTGAGGCCAATCCTCAAAATCCTAGCCAAGTATGAGATTGATTTGGACACCTCTGACCACGCCCACCTGGAGCACATTTCTAGGAAGCGGTCTGGAGAAGCTGCTGTCTAGACAGACCTCTTTGGAGTGAGGGGAAAGAGCGTCTGATCATGGTCAGCTCATGCCCTGGTAGATCTAAGTCCATGATTTTTCAGTGTGTTAGCCCTAGCCCCTTACCCTATTAGGTTTCCTTGTACCTGCAACCTTGATCAGCTGTGGCCAGGAGTTGGGGGAGGAGCAGTGAGTGAATCTCCTTCTAGGTAGCTGTCATTCCTTCCACCCAGCTTCATCTCTCACGTAGGCTGGATTTCTCTAGTGCTACTGCTAGATTTCAGCTACCCAGAGGTTTCCTAAAAATAAGCTTTATTTATTTCTTTGTGATAACAAAGAGTCTTAGGTTCCTTTACTTTTACCACAGTGATGAAGTATAACTACACTAATAAATGCCAGCTGGTCACTGTGCTTTGGCGCTCTTGTTACTGCCGTCACAAGGGAGTGTACTGATTCTGGCCCCAGGTCCCAGGCCTACCCAGATGGAACTCCTCGGAGAGCAGCATGTGTGCTGACCTGTGCACTTCTGCTTGGTGGGTTTTGTGTTTTGTTTTAAGCATCTCTGGGTGGATAGTGTCCCAGAACGCACGGTACTGCCCCTCAGCTCTATCTCCCACCAGTCCTTCTACAGCCAAGATGATGAGCCCATCTCCAAACAGGAAGCTATGGTTTAGTTCTTGATCATATACCCATTACCCAGGCTCCCTTTTTTTCTTGCCATCCCACTATCTTTGCTCCTCAACTCAGTGTTCTTCCTTTTCAACCCTTCCTTGGATGAAAGCCAGACTCTATTTGACAGGTCCTTTGTGGGAAAGACATGCGCATGTTGGAAGTCCAGACAAGAGACATCTGGTTCTGGACCTGTGGTTGGGATACAAACACTGAGAAAGATGTCAAATCTTACTCAGACACAGTTTGTTCTGTCCACTGCAGATACTGTGTCTTATTATTAAGAGTCCCCTGCAGTTGGGCCTCAGGACTGGGACTATAAACTGTACCCCAGGTTGACAGGAGGGTGACCTATTTTTAATGTGAAGTTGGCCTCCGTACACAGGCCTGTGACTCTCGGTTACACATATGCCTAGTCCTCCCAGTCCATACAGCTTTCGTCCTTGCCTGCGGAAGTAGGAAAGACATTCACAGTATTGCAGTAGGTGTCTGGCTGTCTGCTACTTTACATCTTTATAACAGTTCTAAATAGCTATCGCCAGAGTCTCAAGTTGAAGCAGCCAAATGCTCTTTAACATTCCTTAAAGGCCAGAGAAATAACATTAAACACCAAGTGCTGTGTTAGGCATTCTACGTTACAGTGGAATCCCCAAAACAGTGCGTTATGAGGGGAGTGCTGACAACCCTCTCCAGAGATGAGGACAGCTTCGCAGAGTGATTGTCTCTTAGGTTTCAGAGCCTAACAAAACTGGGAGTCAAACTGATCTTTAAAAAAATTCTTAGCCGGGTGTGGTGGCGCATGCTTTTAATCCCAGCACTAAGGAGGCAGAGGCAGGTGGATCTCTGAGTTTGAGGTCAACTTAGTCTACTTAGTGAGTTCCAGGACAGACAGAGCTACATAATTAGACCGTTTCAAAATAAAATAGTTTAATTTTTACTTTATTTGTAATGTGTATGAGTGTTTTGTCTGTATGTGCACCACATACATACATGCCTGACACCCACAGAGGTCAGATGAGGGTGTCAGATCCCCTGGAACTGGAATTACAGATGGTTCTGAACCATGTGGGTGCTGGGAACTGAACCCGGTCCTCTGCAACAAGTGCTCTTCAACTGCTGAGCCATCTTTCCAGCCCCAGTTACACTGATCTCAAAGCCTATCTCCGTTCTGCTCCTCACTGTGCTAATCAAATTCAAACAACCACTCAGACTATGAAAGGGAAGTGGACGGAGAGCGAGCACCGGCATACTGGGGCACAAGTGCCAGCCGCCACTCATTTATAGGCTCCCTTCACCAGTGTTAATCCTAGGACTTGTTCTTTGAGAAAATGATAAAGAGAAAAAGACAGGTGGAAAATTAATCACAGAAGAAAAATGGCACTTCATAGAGAGTAATATTTTAGGATCATGATAAGATCTGAAAACAAATGTAGTAAACAGAGGCGACTTACAAAGAAAAACAGCCTACACTCCATCTTCCCAAAGTTAGACAGGTGAAACTGTGTTGAATGGGATGGATGCATTACTAGTCACCAACTGTAATTATGGAGTGATGGAGAAACAGGTAACCCACTTGACAAAATGCTTTCCCTTTCCCAAATATCACAGGTGTCAATGATGAGAAATGGAATGGCATCTAGAGTGGTTCACAGGCCTAGCTGAACAGAATAAGCCTGGCTGCCTTTAAGGATGCTGAGGCTTAGTTCCGTACTGAACTAACCAGTCTTGGTGGGTGGAGTCTGGGCTTTAGTGCCCTTAAGAACACTGATGCCTAGTTCCATTCTGAACTAACCAGTCTTGGTGGGTGGAGTATGGGCTTTAGCCTTTCAATTCCCTGCATGACCTTTAATAATTGTGAGGTTTGAGGCCTCCAGGCCTCCTGTGTACAGTAGTGGATCTCATTCCTGGTTACACCTAACAGCCTCTAAGAACATAGACCTTCCTCGAAATCCTAAGCAGCACATAGTAAAATCTTGGCCTTAGTGTTTTTAAAGCTTTTTTGAAACCTTAATGTGTAGCATTTTCCTTTTTATAAGATGTATTTTATTAATGTGTTTGCCTACATGAGTCTAAGTGCACCATTTGCATGTAGGATCCTATAGAGANCCCCCGCAGAAGTGGAGTTACAGATGGTTGTGAGCCACCATGTAGGAGCTGAACCCATCTTCCACAGCTGAGCCATCTGGCTAATCTCTTTTTAATGGTGCTGATCACCTGCTGTTATCAACTGAGTTACACCCTGCAGCTAAGGTTAAGAATAAAAGCAGAAATTTCAGCCAGGAGGTGGTGGTGCACACCTTTAATCCCAGCACTAGGGAGGCAGAGGCAGGCA
>LOJH01051085.1:5288-15620 GCA_001685095.1 Ellobius talpinus
CACACACACACACACACACACACACACACACACACACACACACACACACTGTCTTAGGATTTCTACCACTGCGATTAAATACCATGACCGAAGAGCAAGTTGGGGAGGAAAGCATTTATTAGGCTTATAGTTCAGCATTGCTTTTCAACACTGAAGAAATTCGGACAGGAGCTCAAAACAGAGCAGGATCGTGGAAGCAGGAGCTAATGCAGAGGCCATAGAAGGGAGCTGCTCACTGGCTTTCCTTGGCTTGCTCAGCTCATCTTTTTATAGAATCCAGGATCAGCAGCTCAGGGATGGCACCACCCACCATGGGCTGGGACCTTTCCACTGATCACTAAATGAAAAAGTGCCTTACAGTTGGATCTCAAAAAGGCATTTCTTCAGCTGAGGCTCCTCCCTCTGATGATTCTAGATTTTGTCAAGTTGACACACAAAACCACCCAGTACAACTGACCCCTTGTCAACTTGACATCACTACTAAACCCCAACTCTTCCTTTATTATTCATCCCCAAGAGCTCACATTAAGAACATAAAAGTTCCACTGTCTTTACAAATTCAAACACATTAAAATTTTAGTAACCAATCTTAAAATCCAAGGTTTTTCAAAATTCAAAGTCTCTCAACTGTGGACTCCTGTAAAATAATGTTCTTTAAGAGGGAGAAATCAGGAGACAGTCACTATCAAAGCAAAACATAATTTCAACTGTTCAATATTTGGGATCCACTCATGATCTTCTGAACTCTTCCAAAGAGCTTGGATCACTTCTCTAGCTCTGCCTTCTGCAACACACACAACTTGTCTTCTGTTCACTGACTGGCTCTACTCCATTGTTTCTGCTGTTCCTCACGGTCATTCCATGGTACTGGCATCTTCAAAATGCTAGGATCTTTCACTGCAACTGGGCTGCACTTTCACCAATAGCCTCTACTAGGCTCTCTTCATGCTTCTTTGCATGACCCCTTCAGTCCTGGACCTTCAGCTGCCACTGAGACTGCACCTTCCTCAATGGCCTTTCCTGGCCTTGCATAGTGCGAAACCTCAGCTGCTTTCCTTGACCCCTTCATGCCTTCCAAATCAGTTCCACTGGGTGACGCTCACACATATCCAAGTCCAGATGCCAGCATGAGGTACAACCTTGGCCACCTCTTAAACATAGTTTCCCTAGGCTGTCAGGAAACATTTCCTAGAAGACTTCACCTCAGTGATGCTGGTCTCTTCTTAATCACCACTAATTTCTTAGCTCTAAAGAGCCAGCATCCAGTATCCTAGCAAAGCAAAATGTTGCTTTAGTAATATTGCTATCTTGTTGATCACAACTCATTCTTCAGCCCCAGGTAAACCAGAACCACAGGATCTTAATTCAAAATAATACATGGCCCTTTAAACTTCTCTCTGAAATTTCACAAGTCAGGCCTCCATCTTCTGCATTGCTCTTAACATTCTTATCTTCCAAGCTCATAAAGAGTGTCCCACTGAGCTCTTAGTACTCACTGGTTCTTCTAGCTCAAAGTTCCAATGTCCTTAAACAGTCCTCATCAAAACATGGTCAGGTCTGTCCCACTAATACCCCACTAAGCTGGTACCAATTTGTCTTAAGGTTTCTATTACTGTGATGAAACACCATGACCAAAAGTTAAGATGGGGAAGAAAGGGTTTATTTTGCTTACATTTCAGCATTGCTGTTCATCACAAGGACAGAAACTCAAACAGGGCAGAATCCTAGAGGCAGAAGCTGATGCAGAGGCCATGGAGGGGAGCGGCTTACTGACTGCTCCCCCTGGCTCATTCAGCCCAACTTCTGATAGAACCTAGACCTCCTGCCCAGGGATGGCACCACCCACCATGGGCTGGGCCCTCCCTCAATGAATACTAAATGAGAAAATGCCTTACAGCTGGATTTCCTCAAGGCATTTTCTCAACTGAGGCTCGTTCCTAGCTTATGTCAAGTTGACTCAAAAAACCAACCAGCATACAAACAAATCTTTAAAAATGCTTTTAGGCAGTTTTGAGGAATTTCATGGAAAAGAGAAGAGCATCAGTTTTTTTTGGGGTCTCTGTTCAATTGGTAAAAGTGTTTGCTGTACATGCATGAGACCCTAAATCTCAGTCACTAGCACCCATGTAAACTGGCATGTCTTCACATGCCTATAACCCATGCACTGTGTGGAAGCTGAGACAGGAGGTTTTCTTGGTCTTACTAGCTGCTGAGGCCAAGTTCATTCAGAGACTCTTAATAAGGGAATAAGGTGGAGAGTGATAGAGCAGGGTAACCAGCCCAGATGTTATTAGCGGTCTCTGCAGTTTAGGTCTAGGGAAATCCCCAAATTTTACACTTAGGGCAAACAGTGAACTCCTTTACATGGTTGTTATCTCCCTGGTGCTATTTAGACAAACTTATGAGTTCATTTGGATGTTGGTAGAAATTGAGCCTTGCTTTGGTGCTTTTCTTCCTAGCTTTTTATTTTATCTTTTGATATAACTAATGAGAGAAAGAATGAATTTGGTATGTCTTTTGGGCTCAAACCAAAGTAGGATTTTCATGTTATTTCTTGAGATTTTCCCGTATTATTTTCAAAAGGGAAAAGCAATTAAAGTGTCTATTCTAATAAGCTGAATTATTTCCACTTAACATCAGAATTTTATATATAAGTCTGCAAATTGTGAATGTTATGTATATGCTAAATGTTTCTAGAGCTCTGAAGAGTGGGTTGAGGCTGTTCCCTCCCAGATACCTGGCAAAGAAAAGACCTGGAAAGTGAAAGACAAAAGTCTAGAAAAAGAATGTGACAACCATGCCATGCAGGTAAGCACCCACCTGATTTAGAGAGGAAAGGCTTCTAAGTACAAATGGATATTAAACTGATGATTATAACTTCTTCAGGAGAATTACACTTTACAGTAGTTTATGAAGCCTCTCCACAGAAATGCTGAATGCTGGTGTTCAGACTAGCCTTCTGCTATGGAAGGTAGATGCTTATCTGTGCTGCAGCCCTTAGAACTCCCTCACCTATGATTGCTGGCATTTTCCTCTTTTTTTTTAAAAGATTTATTTATTTATTATGAATTCGGTGTTCTTCCTGCATGTATCCCTGCAGGCCAGAAGAGGGCACCAGATCTCATTACAGATGGTTGTGAGCACATGTGGTTGCTGGAACTTGAACTCAGGACCTTTGGAAGAGCAGGCAAAGCTCTTAACTACCGAGCCATCTCTCCAGACCCGGCATTTTCCTCTTTTAATGGATTTATCAAATACTAGAAGTCTCTGAATCTCCTGGATGTGTCAGTTTCAGCTTTTCTTTCTCTTCCCTTTACGTTGCAATTTGCTTAGCAATGCTTATAGTTGACTAGCAAGTAAATTTTGAGTTCTGGTTCATATGCCTAAGAAAGAATATAATTTACCCACTTAGCCATAGATACAGGAGGAAAGGTGAACAGGAGCTAACATTTCATTGTGTGTGCCAGACCCTATGTTGGCTGCCTTTTATATATATATTTTGTTTACTCCTTAAAACAAACTTGAATGGTGAGTTCTTTACTGCACTTTTGTAAGGGAGAGATTAAGGTATAGCAAAAACAAGAAGCTTCTTGAGAGTGGCTAACCACTTATGCTTGTTCCTGTTTGGGGCCTGCAGTCTCTGATATTAAGAAGGTCTTAAGTACAGATTAAAATGGCTTCATTCTTTTAAACAGCGGGATGAGTGGATGACTGTTGATTTTATGTCTGTTAAAACTGTGTCTTCATCATCACTCAAAGCAGAGAAGGAAACTCTAAGGAAAATAGAGCAGGAGAAAGCCCAAGCACTAGAGCAGGTAAGAGAGCAGTTTCAATGTTTTCATTTTTGAATTGCCTTAAAATAAATACCTTATTTGTAATACTACTTAAAGTTTTTAAATTGTATTTGATAATAGTGATAACTAAGGGATGTGTAATTTTTAAAAAGTAAATTTCTTGTAGAAAAGCTGTTTAAAAGCATCTTAGAGCTTGAGAGATGTTCAATAAGTAAGAATACAGACTACTGTACCAAAGGACTCAAATTGGGTTTTCAGCTCCCACATGACAGCTGACAACCATCTATAACTCCAGCTCTAGAGGTTTATTGTCCTCCGTTGGCCACTGGGGGCACTGCATACATGTGGCACACAGACAGTAAAAATATTTTTTTTTTAGAAATGTATACTAGATTCGGGCTGGAAAGATGGATCAGTGGTTAAGAGCTTGTATTGCTCTCCCAGAGGACCCAGGTTCAATTCCCAGAACCCACAGTGTGTGATTCATGGCTCTGTGTAACTCCAACTTTAGGAGAGCCAATACATCTGGCCTGGGCAGGCACTTGTACACATGTTCACATATTTAAACACAGGTACATAAAATTATCTTTTAAAAGTCATCTTAGATGTGTAAATCTAGGTGAATGTAGTTGAGCAATTATTATCTGTTACATGACTGTCATGAATTACAGTTGAACTATCAACTGAGCCTTCAGTGTGTACACAAATTACTTATAAGAATGCTTTTAAGATGCTTAGAACATCATAGGAAGTATTAAACAAGCATTTTTATGCTATTGTTTTCACATTAATGTCCTGAAAACAATGGGAAATCCTTAGAGACCACAAAGTATAGAAATGCTTTCAGAGATTGTCTTATAATTTCCCTTGAATGTAATATAGATCAACAAGTGAAAAATGTAGCAAGAGATTTTGAGAGTTCTGTGGTCAGTGTTGTTTTTTGTTTTTTCTCAGTCTAATTTTAAATATAAGTGTGGAATTGTATTGTAATCAAGCTGCTACTTGTGTGGAACATCGGAGGACATGATTTTTGGAATGTCTTGTCTAAGTTTTGGGATGTCTTGTCTACATCTCTGAGTTAGACTTGATGGTTCTGAGAAACAGTAGGTGTTCAATAAAGACACATGACATTGTTAGACATTGTTATGGGCAAGTTCCATAATATGTCTTAAGATTTTTGCATAATATGTTGACGCTTTTATATCCAACAATTAGCCATCTCAAATGATTTAGTCATTTCCATGGTGATTGACTTTTACATTCTAACCTTTCAAAATGTTTTGTTCTAGTCCAAACTGATAGAAAGAGAATTGAATCCCTACTGGAAGGATCGTGGGACAGGTCTCCCATCAGAAAATTGTATACTGGTGGTTACTAAAGGTATCTTTATATTTTTTGTAGACTTCTGCACATATATCAGTTTCTAATAATGAGTGTGGTAAACATCGTTAAAGTATGTTATGTACTTGTGTGAAAATGTCATAATGAAACCCACTATTTTGTGCAGGTAATATATACTAATAAAAGAGTACAAATTCTTAAAGTTTAATGTTCCTAAGAGAATGGCTTGAGTTTATATATAACAAAATATTTATGAAATATCTGGAATCTTTTGAAATCTTAACTTTAAGTCATTATGGAAAGTTTACTATTATGTATTTTGCAGCAAGATAATTCAGTATATGTTGTTCATAATAGCCATCATTTGCAAGTTTCTCTTTTAAATGGGCTAAGACAAAGCATGGTTATATGAAACTTTATATTGCATTCAGTTTGTTTAATTCTATAGCAAAACACAAAAATGTATTTAGTTAAAATTTATGCAAATAATATATGAACATTAATGATGCAATTTTATTGCTTTTAGAAATTTGTCATTCATCAGGATTCACAAAACTTTTGCTGTTCTTAGGAGGAGAGTGCTATTGAGAGTACTATGGAGACAAAATCTTTTTTGAGTATCACTAGTGCTCAGTATTGCCAATTCAGTGATAAAAGTTCAAATACAATTTAGCGAGAATGAAATATTATAAATAATGATTTTTTTGTCTTAGTTATTTATCAGTAAGATATTTTGTTTTATTTATAACTCATTTTTATTTGGCTGCTTCTTAAAGATTCTTTGTGTGGGCATGAAGCCACTGAATCCACTCAAAGACATCTTTAGAATTCTTAATTAGTTATTTTACTAAGTTATAGCACCTGTGTGTTGTACATGGAGTTTTTCTAACTGGCTCTTATATTTCAAATTAATCCATATTCCTTATTTATACTCTGCCACAAGGCAGTACCTTTTTTAACATGGCATGTTCATCTCCTGTTCCCTCTGCATCTGGCTGGCAGCTGCTCTGACTCTGCCCTCCTTTCCAGTGTCCTTAATTTGGTTGTCCCAACTATATTTCCTGCCTGGCTACTGGCCAATCAGTTTTTCATTAAACCAATCCAAGTGACAAATCTTCATTCACAGTGAACAAAAGGATTATTCTACAGCAGCACTTTTTTTTTTGGACAGAAATGTCTACCAGATTAAATAATAGTAATGGTAGTCATACAAAGCTCTCTTTGAAATACAACTTTCTAGAAATTTAATAGGTAGGGAACAATGAGTTATCTCAGTCTGAGACTCAGAGTGGCCAGGTGATTTGTCTGTGGTCATGTAAGTAGTAAGGGACCTGGCCTCAGATTCACATTGAAGCATTCATTACTGCAGATTTTTGAGAAGAATGATTTTTTTTCATGTGCTTAGTGGACACTGATTTATGGACTTTTCCAGTGAGTTCTGGTTGATTCTTCCTCCTCTTTTTGGACTTTTCTGTCAGAATCTCTAAGTTGAAAGGACCTTTAAAGGTGGTTTAATTGGATACTTTATTTAGCATGAAGATGTGAAAATTCAAAGACGAATGGTTTGTTTTTTGATGTTATAAATATTTTGTATTTAGTAGTAGCAGCAAGACGAGTCTAGGTTTCCTGGTGGCTTAGTTTGTTTTTTTTTCCTTCTGTATTGTCTTTAGAGAGAAATGGGAGAGATTTCTAGTGTTTGGTTGTATTTTGTTTATTATAGCAGAGCATAACTTGTTAGAACCATGAAATTAAAACTTAATTTTACACTTACTCAAAAAGTTAGGTGTGGGATACAGCTATATATTAAGTGTGCCATACCACTGAATTTATTGTAATTACTGATAGAACTTTTTTTCAGCACAGATGGGTAGAACTATGCTTATGTTTTTTGACTATGGTGTATTTAACAGTTTTCCTGAATGTTAAATATTTATTAAGGACTTCTTGATTGAATCTGAGGATGCTGCTGCAAGTTCTGTTTCCTTTAACATATTAAATTGGGTAATTTCTCAGCAGTATAGTAGTATCAATCCTGGTGATAACATTAATATGACTGTTAAGTTTATTTTATCAATCACAGTTGTTGATGCACAGATATTCTCAGACTTAGGATTCGGGTTGTGACTGAACTTGTTGGATTTTTATTCCAGATAGGTTTCCTAACTGATTTTTATTCCAGTGAGGTTTCACACAGAGCAGCATAGGGAAAGCAGTCTTAATTTTGTTTTCCTGAATTTCTCTCTGGACTTCTAATATCATAGTGACAGTTGAGGAGAGATTTTCATGATGCCCAGTTGTTATTTGATCATTGATCTAATTATGTAGCCAGAATATTAATAAAGACATAAATTGCTGTGGGTTTTCACTTATAACTATGCTGACCACAGATTTGGGCTAAGTTCCTTGAGTGCTTACAGTATATAATATATGCTATATAAATAAAAAAGCCCAAGTGAAATAACATTTTGAACGAGAAGTGCCATCATTAGAGATCTGGGCTTGAATCACAAAGTGTTTTAGATCTGTAAAGAAAGACCTCTTTGTATTAGAAGAGATTGCTTCGTAAATGTTAAGATTTGAGTAAAATAATACAGTTAATATGAATATAATTTAAAAAATCTGTTTTGCTTTTAGTTCTGTCTTTAAATTTAAAAAATATTTTTGTTACTTTTAGTTATGCATACATGTGAAGTTGGGGTGTTATGAATGCAGGTGTCAATGCTGACCAGTTATGTCAAATCTGGAGCTAGAGTTATAGACAATTGTGAGCCAACTTATGTAAGTGTGGGAACTGAACTCTTGGATCATCTGATAAAGAAAACACATCATGCTGCTAACCTCTGTTCCTTCCTAAGCCTCTTTTCAAAGTCTGACATACATAGAAAAGTACCTAAACCACAAGTGAAACAGAATGAAGTTTCATAGAGTGTTATGGAGAAGCCGCAGTCTTAACACCCCAGAAACGTTTTCACCCCCTTCTAGTAACTGTCGCTGGAGGGGTAGCCACTGTCCTATTTTCTACCACCAAAGATGATTTGTGCTCTTCATCTTTTTAATTCTTTTGTCCACATTTGAAGTTCCTCCATATTGTTATGAATAACTAGTTCATTCATTCTCGAGGCTGTGTAGTAGTCCATTTAAGAATAGATCATGATCCCCATGTCCCTCTCTGATCTTGACTATTTTCATGTTGAGCTATTGGTAGGCTGTTCTGATATGAAGATTCTTGTGCTTGTCTCCAAGAGCTTGTGTGTATTTCTTGGCTCTAGAGCTAGCGGGATCTAAAGCTGTCCTTATTGGAACAGGGAATATCAGGAACAGAGTTTTAATTTAAGTAATCAATTAAATTTCTTTGTATCAATTGAAAATAGGACAGAACACACACACACAGTTCATTGAAGGGATTCAAATGTTCATAGCTGCTAATCACAGCTAAGGTTTAACTTAATGACATTGTCTTCTGTAACTTTCTTATTTATTGTGTTGCTTTCTTCACTGTGTACATTTATTTCTTATTTCTGGGAGGGACAATCCCCTATATATGTTACAATAAGTCTAACTGGAAGGTCAGAGAAAATTCCATAGAATAATGCTTAGGCTAAGCATGATGACTCATGCTTTTAATTCCAGGATTTAGGAGACAGAGGCACAGATATCTCTGAGTTCAAGGCCAATCTGGTCTACCAGGCCATTTAGGGCTGCATAGTAAGACCCTGTCTCATTAAACAAACAACTAACCTTAACATATATAATTTTATGCTTGTTCTCTTAAATTGGTATTTACTTACAGGTGGTTTGTTTCTCCTTCCTTTTTTCATCATGATAAACCTTTGTAGCTTGTATAGGTAGGTATTTAAGTGTATGGTGAATATTAATTGTGATTATAACTTTAAATTAATCAAGGAAAGTATTTAATTTTATACTTTAAAAGTGATAGAAACAGTAAGTTTTTTTTAATAATCACCTTAGAAATACGACTGATGTTTATTATTGGAATTTAGCTTCAGGAGTAGAGGATGGTGGATTAAGCTGGCTAAGAAAGTCTTATCAAAGAATGAAAGAACAAGCTCAAAGAGAAAACAGAAATTTTGTGGATATTGTAGCTGAAAAATATGGGGTGAGTATTTGTGCTTTAAGAAGATATATATTGTTTCATAGTTATTTGAAAACAGTATCTTTGTTTTGAATAATGAAGCAATTTGAATCAAATAATATTAGATTTATCTTCATTCTTTAAGTAATTTTCTGCTTCTTATGTAAGGATATTGCTTAAAAATGTTTTACACTTATTTCTGTATGTGTCCTCAGGAATGTACACATGCCACAGGGCCCATGTGGAAGTTAGAGGAGTCATTTCTCTCCTTCTATTATGTTGTTATCTTATATATGTGGGTCCCAGGTATTGAATTTAAGTCATGATGCTTGTTAGCAATTGCCTTTAGCCTCTGAGCCATCTTGCAAACTTAGCCTACATCTTTTTAAGATTAACACAATGAATGTAAAACCCAAGTGTTTAAAACTTGAAATGTGTGTATGTTTAATATAAAAGTAGAATTTTTCTCATTGGAAGAAAATTTAAATAATGCAGGGATTCTCTGTAGTACACCTTTAGAGATAAGCATTGTTGACATTTTGTTGACTCCAGAGTTTCATATTTTGTAGCATTTTGCAATGTGACTATACTTTAGCATGTATTTTTTAAGCCATCATGATGTCTTTTCAGGTAATGTTTTAATTGCATACCTTGTCTGTGAATCAATTCCTACTTGCATAATCCTTTCCCTGTCAAGTTTTTGCAAAGATTTTTATTTTGAGTAGAATTAGATGTAATAGTCTTTCTCCTTCTATCCCCATCTAAAAAGGCCATTCTGTTCAAGAAAATCAATTATGTGGAATCCTCTATTTTTTTATGCTTTTCTTCCATCATCCTTTTCTTTGGAAGACTAAAACTGTTATAAAAGGGTCTCTAGAATCAAATGTCTACATGTATTTTTCTCCCCTCTTAAAACATGCATCTGCTTGCTACTGATTCCCAAACTATATAAAATTTCCTGGTCAATTTGATTTTTTTCCCCCAGGATCCAGATTCCCTGTGTATTTTCCATCTTTATGTGGCTTATCCTTTTTATATTATTCTTTTTTTAAATATTTATTTATTTATTATGTATACAATATTTTGTCTATGTGTATGCCTGAA
>LOJH01051086.1:0-12570 GCA_001685095.1 Ellobius talpinus
AAAAACAATGACATCTTGAATTTTGCACGCAAATGGATGGAAATAGAAAACACTGTACTAATAGGTAACCCATACCCTAAACATGGCATATCTGAGACAGCAATTTTCACAGAGAGCAAGGTGCCCAACCTTCATGGGAACCCTCATTTCCACATGTGCTGTGAGTCACTGGGTTCCTATTCCCACTTGGCATTTCTTGGTGTTTACACAGACTTATGCCCCAAATGGTGTAGCTTTATTAAAAAATAAATAATTTCACATATCTAAAGAACTGCACCACCATTTAATTGTCCTACTCATAGCAACTAGTTAAAATGAATTTTGATTTTTGAGTGTTTTTTTTCCTGTTTTGAAGAATACTTAGTTTTCATACTGAGGTCAATGGTTCATGAAGACAAGAAATTAATTTTTCACAAATATAACCAGACCATCAGGTGGAGAGTGGATATGGCTTGATGAAGCAGGCCTCAGTATGGAAGAATCAGGATTTGTGCACTCAAGTCTAGCTCCGCAATTCTTTGTCACTTCCTCCTAGATATCTGTTTCCCTATTTTTTTGAGAATTTCATGCACTATTACTGTGTTTGCTTAATTTCTACCCCTTTCTCCTCCCCCTACAACTCCAGTCCTGTGGTTTACCAATTCCCTCTCAAATTCAAGGCCTTTTCTTCTTTAGTGGTTATTATTACAGTATACACACACACATGCACACACACACTTCCTACTGGAGTCTGCTTAGTGCTGTTCCTATGTGCATGTGTTTAGAGCTACCATTTGGGATTGGCTACCCAGAGAAAACATATTCTCTGTCACCCAGCAGCTGTTGATTACTTGTATTTCACCTGGGAATAAGGCCTTGTGAGATATTCTCCATGTACACTGGCATGTCAACTGTATGGTCACTATGCCAGTCTTACTTAGGGAACTGTACTGTGGAGATTTCATGGATACAGTTTCTCTGTTGTATCTAGAAGTCTTTGACTTTCTGTATACATTATTGATTCAAGTGAAATATTCTTTTCTGAGCTGGGAAATAATGAGAAATTTAGGTTCAAAGGAAGGAAAGAAAAATGGGAAGAGAAGAATGGAACTGCTACAAACTTACTCAAAGGTTTTCAAAACTAGCTATAATCTTTTTCTAGCCTACCCCATTTCTGAACCTGATGGAAGGCATTTTCTTGCCTCTATATTTTCAATTTCTGGAATATGCCATGCTCCTAATGAATATTTAATTAGATAAAAGAGAGACTTGCTTCCTTCCCGTGTTGTTCTTCCACTTGTCTAATTTTAATGCCACAGTTATCAGAGGGGGGAATCAAATAGCTGCAACATTCCTGTGATCTTATGAAAACTAAAGGATTTGAATATATCTGAAGTCACAGGGAGCGACGATTCATTTGAACTACTGTACGACCTGGTCACAAAGCATATGCACCGTGAACATGTGTGCAGGGCTGGGAATGTGTTTGTAAACACTTTATGTGATTGTACATGGCCTTACGCCTGCCTTTAGGGTGCATTCAAGTTATGTCAGTGGCCTTAGTATTCAGTACTCTTGGACATCCAACAGTCTCAATGCCAACCCTGGAGAGAGAGTAACTAGCCTTATTCCTATAGTTGGGGTGGTACTTGGCTCTCCAGTGTTTTGGATCAAGCCTAGTAGCCTTCTGTTTTTTCCTGGGTACCTTCTCTGACTCAAGGATGGGCACCTGACATGATCAGGGGCAAAAGCATTTTTCCCAGGCTTTTGGTCAAGGAGCCACTGCTTATCTGCAGTATCCAATTGGAGAGAATGTAAAGTCTGCAGCTTCTGCAACTTGCTCCGCTCTCTGGGGAGTCTAGTCTGCGGAAGGAGCCTGCATGAAAGGAGGCTGAGGTGAGAATGGAGAGAAATTGCCAGGCTTTATTCCGCCTAAACTGTGCCTGAGATGCTCTGTTATATGAGACAATTGCTTATGACATTCTGGATCAGGATTTCTGCCATTTGCTACTTGCTACTGACAGAGTCGTAAGTGATCTACTCTGCAGCCTCTGATCCTTATTAGATTGGGGAAGCAGAATGTCTTGGATGAGAAACATGAGCATTCTAGTTGCTAAAATTAAATATTGATTGTGGACTAATACACAGCAATTCTCCTCTAATTTAGTTGGTGTCAGGATGTTAGTACTTGTATTTGACCATCTCTGAGTTTGCAAAGCTATGACCCAGAACCTGGACTACACATGCTCAGTTTGCTTCCTGTGCTATGCACACTGAAGCCAGTGTGTTAAACTTAACAGAAGCAGCATTTGTGAAGAGTGACTTCTAGTCCTGTGTTTGCTATGTTGTCATTTCTTGCTTAACCCTAGGCATTGCCCAGAGGGACACCCCTCTTGCTCTCATGTTTCAGGCATGTTAGTCACCTGCACCAACCTTAGGATCTGACTGTTCATTATTTAGTCTCTTGCCTGAATCTGATGTCTTTCCATCTTGTAGAAAAGAGGGCATAAAACAACAGCACATCTTTGAAATACACTATGAAATGTGTGTTTCCATATTCTTTTATGGCTATGGCAACTGTTTCTATTCATTTACCGTACGGATGGCAGTGAACAACCCCATTGGCACAAACTACCCATAAGCTGAGCCTTCTTGGTCTAAACATCTGTTCAGAAGATGTAACTCACCTATTCCTTCAAATGATGGTCTCCATGTTGTATCATTCACAAACGTAGAACAAGACGGGTGGACTGTTTCCCATTTCAACATGACCACTGGCCACTTCAGGAATTGTGCTAAAGTATGTATGAAAGGGAGGCAATTCAGACACCCTTATTTCTCTTCTTGATCCACAACTCCTATGAGTGGATTTCTTCTCCATTATTTAAATTCCTTTATTGCACCCAGCTAGGGTCAGAAACTGCTAACCTGAAATAAGTGATCTCACACTGGTTGTTGTTGAACTCAACCAATTCTCCTACAGTCAGTTAAATTTATCTGTCACATTTTAATCAGTCTATGACAAGTCCGAGAGCTAGACATGGGATTCTCAAAGATACCAAATCCTAGTCTACACACACATATGCATTTAACCAAAATTTATCCATACATTCCGCAGCATTGAAAGACTCAAACACTTCTCTCCATTTTCCAGCTTTTTATGTCTCCAGTGTTCTGTTCCTTGTGTCTGGGTTGCCTCTGGCTTCTATTCCTTCAGCTTACATAGAACGATCAGCCACACATAAGATTCAGCCCAGGATCAGTACTTATTAAAAATGTGTTGCTTTCCTACAATCATCATTATGTTCCTCTTCTGTATTTCCATGAATCTTTTTGCATTCAGATCATTATACATGTAAGTGAGGTAAAATAAATTCAGACCTCCAGAATTCTAATAGAGGGATTGTCTTACACAATGGGATAAAGAGATGGTGGATATTATTTTAAGTTCAAATGTTATAATTAGGATACTGTTTTCCCCCTTTTAGTACTATATACTCCAATTTCAGTCTCAGTGCAATGTTTAAATATGTGGGTAAATGGGACCTTAATAAAGCCATCTTTATTGTCCTCAAAAGTTAAAATCTTGAAGGTGAGAACCTTTTCTCTTTCAATGTATATATATATCCAGTACATTTGACACATATGATTGGCTGTCCCTGGCTATTTCATATGCACACATTTAAGCCATCTTCAAGGTCAAGAGACAAATTTTACATCATGCAGAAAGAAGTGGGAGAGTGAAACTGGATAAATGAAAAGAAACAAAATATGCATATTGCCATTCTCTCCTTAAAATATTTGGAACGCCAACTTGGTGGTTGGTTCTCCCAATTGACTCTTCCATTCCATTGCAACCTTGGTAGATACTGATGGAGACTGACCCTCCTTGGCAGCTTGGTGAGTTATCAGAGCATACAGGAGAGGTTGAATGAGTAGACTTGAAAGTGACATAGATGGAGGTGGCACCATTCTCATTTCACACTTTCCTCCATCATGTCTAGTCTGGCCAGTCTTGTAGCCCTTTAATCACTTTCTATATCACCAAGCTTTAACTCCTTTAATCCATTTATTTATTTATTTTGCATTGTAGCCAAATAAACATGTAAAAGCATAAATTTAATCCTTTACTAAAACCCATTCTTTTTTTGTGTGTGTGTGTTTGGGATTTTGAACAAATGTTTTTGCATGGCTTCTAGAGTCCTTATGATTTGTCTTTGCCTGCTTCCTCAGTCCTATCTCTTGTTCTCTTCTCCACTTCTAACACTAGTCTCTTCTTTTACCTGCCTCATTTCCACTGAAAACCCATGTGAACCTCACATGGTCACTGGTTTGAATGGCTTTTAGTTTCTCATATGCATAAGGATCATCCTTGCTCTCAAGTCTTTGCTCCATCTTCTTAGGGTACACATCTTCCTCTCCTCTTTACCCTATTGATTTCTGCACACACTCCAGAGATGAACTTACATGTTGCCTCATAAGTGAGTCCTTAATGAATCCTTCTTCTGTCTCCTTCTGGCTATACTGTACTCTATGAGGAGACAGATCATGTGTGATCATTCATTATAGTATCTGCTGTCTAGATAGGATCCAGCACTGCTCAATGAATTGATGAATCCAATGAGTGTCAACACTGTGTCCGTTATTTGGCATCAAGTGAAGTTGGGTGTTACAAGGAGAGCAGGCCCTTTGTTTGTTTTGCACACCTGGCTAACTTCCACCCGAAATAACCACACAGAAACTGTATTCATTAAAACACTGCTTGGCCCATTAGCTCTAGTTTCTCATTGGCTAATTCTTACATCTTAATTTAACCCATTTCTATTAATCTTTGAATTGCCACGTGACTGTGGCTTACCGGCAAGATTCTAACCAGCTTCCGTCTCAGGCAGAAGATCCATGGCATCTCTCACTCTGTGCTTCTTCCCAGCATTCAGTTCTGTCTTCTCTGCCTACCTAAGTTCTGCTCTATCAGGCCNTAGTTTCTCATTGGCTAATTCTTACATCTTAATTTAACCCATTTCTATTAATCTTTGAATTGCCACGTGACTGTGGCTTACCGGCAAGATTCTAACCAGCTTCCGTCTCAGGCAGAAGATCCATGGCATCTCTCACTCTGTGCTTCTTCCCAGCATTCAGTTCTGTCTTCTCTGCCTACCTAAGTTCTGCTCTATCAGGCCCAAAGCAGTTTCTTTATTCATTTAACCAATGAAAGAAACACATGAACAGAAGAACCTCCTACACCAGTTGGGAGGAGTGATCATGGCAAACTCCCTACCCTGAGAAGGTTACCTGTCACAGTGTAGAACAACTCAAACCTGGCACTGTACCCATTCATGGCTATGGCTTAGGGATAGCTCTGTGTAGGTACTCAGTTTGGCTCCAACTGCATAGAGCCTGTCTGGAAGTAGGTTTGGATGTTGAGTGAACACGAGAATCTCACAGTTAAATCAAGTCTCTGTGAGATGGCATCCATGTAATCAGCCACATTTCTGATAATTATTTTCCCATCCATCTGGAGGTCAGCATATTGGAAGTGTCTGACTGTGTAAGGCAGGATGATCTCTTTCCTATTTCTACATTAAAACACTGATCTCAACTTACAACTTAGTGGGTCATAAAGGCTGCCTGCGAAGCTAAACTGCTGATCTGTGGTGACTCTTCACTGTTAGGATTAGGTTCCCAGAGCTTGTCTCACATTGCTGCTCATGAGCACTCTGGAGACTCAGGTTTTAGCCTCAGCCTGACCATTGGTTTCTTTGGGCGAAATTCTTTCCTTGGTCTCTTGGGAAACAATCATTTTTAATTGCCTAATGAGATAATTTTACCTAATGAGACTTGGGGGGAGGCTGCAAGATGTTTCATTTTAAAATACAAAAAAAGAGAAAATGCATTTAGCACAAGAAGAATGTCATCAAAGGGATCTGAGTGTTCAGTTGTAAACTAAGTAATGTAGAAAATAAGCAAGACAACAACAAAATCAAAGGGGGTCAAGGCCCTGAGGAGAACTAGCCAGGAAACTTAAAAATACTTGCAGTCTTTTCTAACCCAGTTAAACCCCAGGACACAACCGCTGGTACTCTGGTTCCAGCAGATAATTGAATGTTTTCCTTACTGCTCAGATTCTCTCTAGGTTTTTTTTTTTAAAACTTTTTCTTTTTCTTTTTAATCACCTGCAGACAAAAGCATCCTATTATGTGTTCAGGGAGTTGATTAAGTTACAACTGTTTGCCACAGGTACAAATAGAGAACATTTGAGAAGAGCTGGTTGTAATCACAGTACACCTTTCCTGAGTTGCTCACCTGCCCAATGTTGAACGCAAGATGCCTCTTAAGGGATGACAATGAGGACAAGATGCTATCAACTGTTCAGACACAAGGAATGGAGCTTTAAGTTCTGTTCAAAGGATATGTATGGATGCCGCTGTTGATTCTATTTCATGTGAATCACACCTGAAATTAGTATTTGTAGATATTATATCATATACATGAAAGAGAAAGGACATCAGGATTCTACCCGTGTTTGTATTATAGTCTTTTTGAATAACAAGTTGTATTATCTTGCTTTTTTGCACACCTCAAGATGCCTGCTTGTAAAATGGGAATTATGTAGTCATTTCCAGGGTAGTATGAGACTAAATTAGATAACACAAAGTCTATAAAAGGAAAGACATGTTCAAGAGAACTATTTTACGACATGCTAACTATAGTTATTAAAAATACCTAATATTATTGAAAATTACCAGGAGAATATATTTTTTAAAATAAGTTATTTTATTTTATTGGTATGGGTGTTTTGCCATTCACATATGTATGTGTATGAATACATGTCTCTGCACTATGGGCTTGCACTGCTTGAAGAGGTCAGTTAAAGTTGTTTGATTCTCCAGAATTCAATGGTTGCAAGGTACCACATGAGTGCTCAGAATTGGACCCAGGTTCTTGGAAGAGCAGCTAGTGTTGTTAACTTCTGAGCCATTGCTTCATCCCAGAGAGTACTCACATCTTTAAAAGAAACCTACATAGTAATGTGTATATCACTTAAGTTGATCTAGCCATTTTACAATGCATGCGTGTTTAGAATATTATAAAATACATGATGGAAATAAGAACATGTCATCTGATATGTGGCTGGTACATGGCACATATAGTTGCATGTGCTACATTTTAGATATTTACTTATAAAATATCTTATAATAACCTTTACAGGGGTCGTGTGTATTGAGTTTAGCTTAAACGTCTGTCTATGAGGAGTGCTACCCTGTCAGTGATTGCACATTTCACTTAACTTCTTTTTCGGAGTTAGTTGATCTGTATTGTCTTTTCCTCCACCTCTCCTATTCAGTTGGCTGCAGAGCTAGTTATTTTTCTTATGTTTGTTTCCAGATAGGGAGTTTTTTGTTTTTTTGTTTTTTTTCAGAATAGGGAGTAAATGGAAGGTGGACATGTGAAGTGAGGTTGATATGGTTAAGTGGAGGCCAGAGGGTGAAGGACCTTTAACACAAGTAATGAGCTATGGTTAGAGTCTATGGGCACAGAAGAGGTGTGGAGGAGACTTGACAAACAAAAAAAGGTCTTACAGTTGGACACGGGGCACCTGAACAAAAGGGATGGAGTAACGAGGCTGCAGAAGTCAGCGCTTCAACCTCTTTGTTTAATAGACACCTGCTGTCAGCACTTGGGATCATACAAAGCTGTCTGTACAAATGAAAGTTGGGAGGATGTTTGGTGTATGTTCTAAGAGCTCAGAGGCCAGCCTGAGTAAAAAAAGAAATACATATGAGTTGCATTTGGTCCAACCCAGTGTACAAGGAATAAGAATATGCACCCCTTAAATAACTGATGACACAAAAGATCAAATAAATCAGTTCCAATATTTTTGACACTTAAATGGTATTTATTTTTATGTGTATAAGTGTTTTTGCCTGCACGCATATCTCTGCAGTACCTGTGTGTGGTGCCCACTGAAGTCAGAGAAGATGTGATTCTCTGGAACCAGAGTTACAGATAGTTGTGAACCATCATGTGGTTGCTGGGAACAAAACCCAAGTCCTCTGGAAAAACCAACAAGTGCTCTTAGACACTGAGACATCTCTCCAGTTCCTGTTGTAGTGTTTTTAAAGTTGTCTGTAGTTGGAGTTTCCTGGGAAGATTGTTATAATAGTTTACATAGTTGAATTTGCAAGTAAGATTTATCTCATCCATCCATCCATCCATCCATCCATCCATCCATCCATCCATCCATTCTTCCTTCCATCCGTCCACCCAGCCACTCAACATTGATTTATTGAAGTATTGTTGCATAGCAGACAAATCCAGAAAGGGAAGTTTGTCTTTTCACCCATCTCAAACAAGTGTACTCTACCATGGAGCTTGGTGTGTAGTGAAAGAGGTGTGAGTCAGTGAGAAAGTTATCTTCTGTCAGAGACATCATTAGTTTTAAAACTTCCCGCTGTTTCCTGGGCCAACAAGGATGAAATAAAATTCCTAACAACCAAATGTGTTAGTGTAGTAGACTCTCCTGGGTTCGGTATAGGGGTCCCATCTGCATTGTCCGAATTACGCATCCCCTGTAAACCATTGTTATCGTTTTATCTTCTTAATTGCTGTGGTAACACATGAAGCAGCTGAGCTGGGATCACAGCTGTAGCTTGAACTGTAGAAGAGCTTACAACACTGGGGCACTGGTACTGATACTTATGCCCCAGAGACAAGCCTGTTCCTTAGAAACCAAGTCATGATCAACGGAAAGGTACATCTTAGGTTCGAAGACGTGGAGATGTGAGGAAAATACATCCTAAAGACTTGAGGTATAATGTATAAGTATTAATAGTGGTTGCTAAGGAGAGTCATTTTCAGAAAAAAAATCTAGAGAGCAATATAGGAAGAGCCTCAGCAACAAACAACTTTGGAGAAAGACCAGAAGGCTTAAAAAATTGTAGCCATCCCAGAGACCATGCCAAAACTCAGAAAAAAGAATATCTTTTCTAATCGGAGAATGAAAAGGAGGTCTGTGCATGTCATGTACAGCAAAAAGAAGTCAAAATGGGAAATAGAGCTTGAGTCTATAGATGCAGAATTTCTAGCTGCGTCAAGGTCTAGCTGCGTCTAGCGTTCTCCCTCTCCCTCTGTTTTCCTCTTTGTCTCACTCTGTCCCTCTCCCTCTGCACTAGAGATAAAATCCATGGGGCCCTCTAAGTGCCAGGCAAGTATTTATACTGAGTTACATTGCTAGCCCAAGATTTTAATTATGTCTTCTCAATGAGAGTGCTAGAGAATTCTTAGCAGCAGAGTGAAGGAGCTAAATGAAGATAGTGACTTGTTCAGAATATGGAGACATGTGGAAGCCAGAGCTAAGGTAATTTACTTATGTATTAAAAGTAGATCATGAATGATTATAAGGTCACCATTTATTTCTACTTCATTTCCACGTTCCCTTCAAATTGAGATGGAGGTTATCTTTATTCTTCCCCCACCCCAACTTTCCAGGACTTCCAGAATATTCAATACTTTTCAGGATCCTCCATGTGTCTCATTTCCTCATCTATAAAACAAAAGTGGTGTTGACAATGCAGATTTCACAGTTTCATAATGATAAAAATGAATACTTGTGCATAGGTATTATGTGTTAGGCACTTTTCTATGCCTCCACGTTGTTTCAATAAATACTAGTTATTATTCCTATTATTTTGTTTTATTATTTCTGTGTACAAAAATTGTTTATGTTGGATGCCAAGTGTGGGAGAAGTGGGATCTTAGCCATCTGCTCTTGCCAGGGCCTCAGCCCGCCCACCTCCTGGCAACCACAGTGACAAGGGTGGAGAACTCTTCCTATTGGTTGGAATTCAAGACAAAGCCTGGTGATCCTGAACCTGGCTTAGAACTCCCTGCTGAAAGCACAGGAGGCTGTGCTTTCTCTTTGCAGGTCTTCCTCCGCCTTGAGCCCAATTGGAGATAAAGTGGCTGGAGGCAGGCATGTTTCTTTGAGCTGTATTCACCACCTCCACTTCCTTGCTTCTTGTAAATGAGAGGGTGGAGGATGTAGAGGCCTCTTGGAGCATAACCACCAGTCTGGCTGTCTGCTCTAATACTCCTGTTCTCAGAAGCCCTTTGAAGCAGGAAATCCAGTCACATCCTGTAGGAGATCAGGGGATACTCCTTCATATAATGATTACCTACTCCTCCATGTCTCTGTCTGCCTTTTTTTTTGCTTGCCCAGTGTCGTCTCCCTCCAAAACTCTTCTTGCTATTCCATGTCCACCCAAACAATTTAACATAGTCAGAGCCCATCTTCTTTGGAAGGTCATTTTGGTGTTGTATGCTCATCTCATTTACTCAGACTTCCCCTCTCTTCTTTTTGTTCTTTAAATGACTGTTTCTCCACATTAAAGAGAAAAGGCAGTGCTGCCTGAGGTTCAAGAGCTTATTCATGCCTTGATTGTTAGAAGGAAAGGTCACAAAATCAGGGGTACTGAGATAGCTTAGCTGATTGATAGGCAGTAGGACAGATGACAAAGACGGGAAAGAAAAGAAAGAAGTTGTATTTGGTTGGATGGGAAGCATTGAATAACCCTAGTCCATCGTGAAAGGGAGTCTGTCAAAATCATGCTATCCTGTTTTACAACTCAGAGATGGTGCTCTGGCTTCAGTCCAGACAAGAAAGCCTGTACAAAGAAGTGAGGGCATTATGGGGTTCTTGACCATCTTTGTCTGAAGATCCCCTGCTAATAAGCTCCTTTCTTGTGTGTGCATTATTTGCATGGAAAAGACACAGGTTCTCATTTTCTACAAAAATTTCGCTACCATCAGCAGGGTAGTTAGGTACATCTCATTGCAAGTGGTTGTCAGGTTTCCTTGCCGTGAGTTGTTGTAGCTCAAGATGAGATACAGCTGTGGCTGTGTTTTGATAAGGTGAGCCCTGGGGGTCTAGCTTCAAAATGGGGTATTACTCGCTGGATGGTGAGGAAAAGCCACAAGCTGGAGTGAACATGTGATCTCTTCTCTAATGAAGACATCTGGTTTGTCTGGAGTGAAATTGTCCATAAGCCTTGGAGCACAATGCTTCACTATCCCTGACTTCTCTCAAGTCTCACCTGTTTCTTTTTTTCTAGTTTTTTTACTCAGGCTTTTCTTTCTAGAAACATCTCAGCAACATGGATGATAACAGTCCTGGAGGAAAGGGGCTGGTTCATCTTGGACTGTAAGCACCATGTGCTTAATTCCTGTGATGCTCTGGCTCATGGGCCATTGGTTCCCTCAGGTGAGTTTCCCTATGTTGATGTTGCTCTATGCCTCAAAGAGCCTGCTTAGTTTCTCTAGGCCTTAGTTTCCTCACATATATAATAGGATTGGAAAAGAGACTGAAATTAATTGTGCTCAGATCGTTGCCTGCCTCGACACCTTGTGTGTGAAGCTGTCTCGCTTATTTTTACCACTGAATATTACTGACATTTTCTGTTCTAGCTGAAAAACACTGGACAGAGACGACATAGTTTCTCAGCTGCCCACCCTAGTAAGATCCCATGAAATAATCCAGCGGTGAGGTTTCCTCTTGCATCCCACTTGCCTCTCGCTTCTGAGAAACTACGTTTTTCCTCATGTTTAATTAAGATCTTTCTTGTTGTAGGCAATTTCCTTTTCAGTAGGTTTCATGAATGTGGAGAACAATAACTAAATGCCTTTCTCATATAGAACATTTATATGCTCACATAGACAAGTTAATTTTCTTTTACAACCCTATATTTAGCCCCATTTGGGCCTCATTTCCATGCATTTGCATGTTGATATTCATATTTATGTAGATATATTCCTGGAATCAATAGAAAAGAATATCCTACACAGAAGGTTGGAAATGACAATTTATTCATAGAGCTTGATCCTAAGATTCAGGAGACGTTTATTGGGCAACATAGCCAAATTAAATACCAAGCTGCTTTTCCTGTTCTACGTGAAAACGGTCATGAATTATACTTTCTTATGTGTCTTCTGGTAAAAGGAGAGCAGAAGTAGAAGGTGCAGATGGGAGCTGTCCCCTGCAAGACTCTTCTGAAGAATGACATACAGTCCCTAAGACGTGTGAAGGAAGGAAATGGGACGTGTGGGTGCCAGAATGTGAACCACTCAGAAGCCACTGCTAAAATGTGGTATCCCTGGCTGCCACCACTGGGGCCCTTTAAGTGTGGTTTCCTTGTCTACAACTTGGGAAGCAAGGAGGGGCTAAGGATGGTTGAAATAAAGATAATCATAGATCTTACCATACCCAGGAGTCAGAAACCCAAACAAGTGAAGCCAATATTCACGAGCTGTCTATTGGCTGCTCACTGCTATACTGGTTCTTCCTGTTTTCTTTTTCTTTTTTTTTCATTTAAACACTGCCTGGCCTATTAGTTCTAGCCTCTTATTTGCTAACTCTCACATCTTGATTCAATCCATTTCTAATAATCTGTATGTTACCATGAGCTCCTGGCTTACTGGGAAAGATTCAGCATGACTGACCTGGCAGCTTCATGGTGGTGGCTCTCTGTCTCTGCTTCCTTTCTCCCAGCATTCTGTTTTGTCTACTCTGCCTATCTAAGTTTTGACCTATCAAAA
>LOJH01051087.1:0-12570 GCA_001685095.1 Ellobius talpinus
GATCTCCTGAGTAAATTGGAAGCATGGGGACCTTGGGGGAGGGTTGAAGGGGAGAGGAGAGGCAAGGAGGGGTACAGAGAAAAATGTAGAGCTCAATAAAAATCAATAAAATAAAAAAATAGTGTCAACAACTTCTGTCTTCTGTTCAGATTGAAGCTCACCTCTCACCCCTTCCTTTCAAACCCTACATAATATTTACTCCTTTATGCTTTCTGTCAAATTTGAGAATTCCATAGCTCACATCTGCCTTCTATGCTCCGGGAGTTGAAATAAGTGTTCACTATGCCAATCGTAGTGCTCATGGTATTGCCTGAAGACTCGGGCTTTGCCTCTTCATTTCAGCTATTGTGAAGAAGGATGACATTTTTTATTGATGTTTAATGTCTTACAATGTTTTGTTCTCATTCTCTCTCAGTCATATCACCCAAAGAAACATAAAAACATAACTTCTTTAATATCTCTCTCTCCTCTCTCTCTCTCACACACACACATACACACACATTTTTATCACTCTGTTACTCCTTTGTTCTTCATCTTCATGATAATATTTTGTTTTGGTTTGGTTTGGTTTAGTTTTTTTGGATTTGGATGGGTTTGGAGATTTTGCAGGGCGAGAGGACTTGAACAGTGTAACAATACCTTGTGAAGTAATAATCATTATGTCCTAAACATAGAAACACCTCGTTATATTTCATTATCTCCATTGATTGCAAGGCTTGAATTGTGGCTCATTTAAGTGCTAGGACATGCAGTTTTTCTTGTTCAATGAGTGGAGCTAGAGTCTTAAGATTCATTATCAGCATTCTTGGTTAATGACACATAAATAAGGTGACATGTAACTAAATTATAGAGTAATCTGGGAAACTGTCCCATCAAGGATCTTAGTCTCAAAATCCAGGAGCTGTATCAGTAAACACCACAACATATAAATGAAATAAAAGCCGCATGGGTCACCTTACTCCTTCTGCAGAGTCCCATCCCCCCACATCCGGCTTTACATATTGGCCACAGGAACTTCTGTTGGTTAGAAATGCAAACCAGTGTTCTTATATAAGCAGGCTTGGGACCAGCTAAGAAAGCCCACTCAGTTATAGTAACAGGTTTCTTTGTTTTCCTGGAGCCAAGAAACCATAACAGTACATCTTATGGGAGTGATTTGTGAAACTTAAAGTAAATGAAGGTGATTTTAAATGAAGCTGTAAACTCAGTCAGTAGCAGAAACAAAAATACTACCAAAGAGGAAAGCATCTAATCAAGTGGCTAAAAAGTTTAGCTCTACAAAGTCCGAGTAACATTATTACTGTTTTCGTTCCCGTAGTTGTTCATTAATGCCATGGCATAATATTATTTTGAATGTCTAATGAAAAGAAGCGGATGTTTATGTAGTAAACTGGTCTTTATTATTAGTGCTGCTGAGTTATAAAGGAGTAAGATTCAAGGTTAGAAGAGATGGAAAACAAAATTCATCTTAGGACTATCATAATGTAAATTGGACTCTCTTGTAAAATTTTCTCCAGGTAAGAAAAGACCTCTGATTAACAAAGCCAAATAAAACACTTGACAGTTTAAATGTGGTTTCTGGAAAATATGATTAAATTAGTCTATGTAGTCATCTTTAAATATTGCACTACGGGTGGGGAGATGGCTCCCTTATTCAGTACTTACAACACTAGCATGAGAACTGGGGTTTAATTCCTAGAACCCATGTAAAAATGTCAGGAGTGGTGGTTGTGTTTGTAATTACAGAGCTTGAAGGATAGAAAGGAGCAGATCCTAGGAGCTCACTGATCAGTCAGCTTAGTGAATACCAGGCCAGTAAGAATCCCTGTCTCAAGAAAGAAAGTGTATAATGCCTGAGAAATGATGGCAAAGGTTAACATACAGCCTCTGCATTGGCAGGCACACGTATGCACGTGCACACATGAACATACAAACACATAGGCTTACAAAATATCAAAATAAAAATGATACAATACCAGAAAATATGTATTCCAAACGATTCATTTCCCTAAATAAATCACTTTCATTAAACAGAAATAAAGTTAAAGCAGTATATCCTTATCAAAAGCTCTACAAAACTAATTATCTAAAATTTAAGAAATATATTTTAAAATTTCAAGGAAGACACATCATCAAATACTTCATTCTGATTTTGGTTGCTATTATATTTTGAAAATCTCCCTTCTATCTTCTATAACCTGTTTATCTGGGTTCCTTTTTAGCTTTTCAACTACTTTTTATTGCTATCCTTAATAAAGCTCTCTTTGCCTATTTATAAACTTTTAACATTCTGTAGAGTTTGATTCTGACATCGTTTCTTTCATTTTTTTTCTCACTCCTCCAAATTTGATGCATTCATTCCCATTCATGTGTTTATCAGTTATCTTTTCATTTGTGGTTTATCTCTAATTTCTTGTTTCCAATGTCAACATTGTTTCCGGGATGTAACAGTCACTCTTATCGCCCCCCCATGTCCAACAGACATGCTCCTTTCTGATTACAACTTCATTAGAATTTATTAATCACGCTAACATTACATATTACCATGCTCTTCTGTTCCTTGGGACATCTCTTCTTTACTGCATTCTCTGACCAATTCTACTTTTCTACCAGGATTCAGAAACCCTAATATTTTAACAATATTTATTTAAACCTGGCTTTAGATATTGTGCCTAAAAGTGTCCTTCCCTGTATACAACATAACGAGTCTTTAAAATGCATTTAAATGATTTGTTTCCATGAATGGCTTTCATATGAATTTTATGCAATAGGAGTGGCATTGAAATGCAAAGATACTGCTTAACTAATGTCGAATAAGTTTATAAACAATTAAATTATGTACCCCAAATGTTTTGTTTAGATAACTAGTATATTTAAAAGGCTATACTAAGTCCAAAAAATGAAATAAATAAAAAGAAGATAAAGATTTTGGAACATTTTTTACAATGAGAAGCAGACTACAAAAATGAAATAAGTATAATTACAAATGAATTAAGGTAAACGAAAGGAAATAAAAATATGACATAAATGTGGATGTTGACTTCAATAAAACAATATTTATTTTATAAACTAGTACTAATTTATGTATCAATTTTCTGACCTTTTCCTCAAGAGAACTCTAGAGAACTCTATTTGCTGAAGAAGAGAGAAACTAACATTAATAGATTCAGAAAATACAAGTGAGTTTTACAGTCTATAGTTTTAGGGCACTGATTTTCTAAAAATGGCAATTTCATAATTGTATTCAGTCTCTTATTCTGGTATTTAAAATGAAAATTAGATTTAAAATTAACTGAGGAAGGTTAATACTTATGTTTTTATAGAGTTATGATGCCTCACAACTGCCCCCCACATTCAGTGGGACTAGTTTGGACCTATATGGGTTCCTCCACTCTTAGTCAGGAGTCAGTGAGCTGTCACTGGCTCAGGTCAGCTATTTCTGTGGGTATCACCATCATGGTCTTGACCCATTAGCTTATATTTTTGCTCCTCCCTCTCTTGGACTGGTCTCTGGTAGCTCAGCCCAGGGCTTTGCTCTAGATTTCTTTATCTGCTTCCATTAGTTGCTCGTTAAAGATTCTATGATGACAGCTAAGGCAGTCATCAATCCGATTACAGGGGAAGGCCAGTTTAGGGATCCTCTCCACTAGGGGACACCTGTGAGGCTTGAGCAGTCTGTGGGGCCACTGGCAGTGGGACCAGGATTTATTCCTACTACTTGAACTGGCATCTAAGAGTAAGTACATTCTCTTGTGGGGAAATACCTTGTTCAGCCTAGATAGAGGGGGGATGGTCTTGGTCTTGCCTGGGAGTGAGTGTCAGTTTCCATTGACTCCCCATAGGAAGTCTTACCCTTTCTGAGGAATGGAAGTGGGGAGATGGAGGGAAGGGTGGGGTGGAAGGAGAGGAGGGAGTGAGAATGGGATAGCTATGTAAAATGAGAAAAGACTGTATTAAAAATTCGTAATATAATAAAGAAAAAAAGAAAGAAAATAACTTAAATAATCCAATAAAAAAGAATTATGATGCTGTTAGTGAGACTAAGTTCACTGAATCCTCTTCAGAGATTGAAGGTATAAGATAGAAGTGTATGTGTGAATAGTTGAGTATGTGCATGCAAGAGCATTTTTAGGCACATATGCCAGTACATGACTGACTACATATGGAACTTGTGAAGCAAATAGAAGGAAAAGGAAATGAACAATTAAGATAGAAAGAACTGATATTCTTGGATTTTGTTTCCATGTGAAATTTTTGTTCCCAGTGATGCCAGATTAAAAGTAAAATGGAAATGCTTAATATTTCTTTTATGGGGGCATTTAGCACCCTGCCATGATCATTAAGCACACAGCTCTTCATGAAAGTCTCTGGGAGCAGTCTCCACACCGGGCAATGATACCCTGTTTTGAAGCCGCCACCAAGGTTTTAAGTATCAGCTCTTTCAAAGGTTGGCGCCAATCTTCTTCTGCAGCGCACCACACACCAGAATTAATTGCAAATCAATTGAGCAAAGTACAACTGGTCAGTAAACCAATTAGTAATTTTAGCTGTTCCTCCTGTCTTCATTTACTAGGGGTAAAAGTGGGCAATGAAAGTGCCTTTTAGGCCACGTATAAGATTCCAGTCTTTAGCGCATTGTCCTCTGTGTCCCCACTGGCTTGCAAGAAATCTCTTACATATGCCTTCTGAAGAACTTTTGAAGCACATGCATTATATGTGTAGTCATTGAATTGATCCACTTTGTTTTGGTTGACAAGTAAATTATATTTCTTGATGAATTAAACAATTCTAAAGGCATTTTTTTCTTAATGAAAACATGGTATATTCTACTTTTGAATTGTCATTTGAGGAAAAAATCAATAAAACATTTTCACAATTTTGTTGTATTCTTTCTCTTAAATGATAGATATGTGAAGATCTTGAATTAAAAAGGTAAGGGATCTTTAAATGCATGTGTTCCTGGCTTCTTTTCTAAATTTCATTACATATGTGGTGTTTTTTCTCTCAATATCTCTTGGTGTATAAATATTGCAATAGTAAAAGCACATGCCAAAACTATACTTATTTGTAGTTTTTTTTAAAGCTATTCATCAGCCCCAACTGAATTATCTTGCACAGTGCTGTAGATGTTGCCAGTTGGTGATCAAAGTTTTATATATTTATTTAATACATGTCTCTATTCTCACACTGATTAGAATTTTTCTTTGTTATTTAATTGCAGAGCAGATCATCAATCTCCAGTGATCCACTGAGCTAAGTTTATATAAGATTATTTTGCTTGAGAAAGAAATTAAGTTCAAATTATTACCACAAATCATAGATAATAGGTTTTAATGTAGCTTAAGAAAAGATATTTAGGAAATGCATTGTCTTATTATGGCCTCAATTCATAACCGATACTGAAGGCTACAAATGGCTGTAGCCAAGAAAAATCAGTTTTCACTTCTACTGTTAAAAATAAAAATAATTTCCTCGTGACCACATGAAATCAATGTGGAAATTTATCCCCTTACCTGAGTTACAACATAATATTCTTCTGTCCTATCAGGCTCTACTACCAAAAATACTAATGATATAGATCTCTTGGGTTCAATAACATAATAAAAGTGTTGAATTCTAAGTAGCATAAGGAACATCAGAGAGCTCTATATTGTACAAAACCTAAACAAATAATTGGTGACTATTTCAAATGTGAAAATATATATTATTCCTGGCTTTAACTCAACCTTTCCCAGTTGTTCTGAAGGTGACTGTCCTGAGAAGAAAGGGAGGTGATGGCAGGAAATGAGGAGGAGATTATGAAGAGGTCATGAGTTTCTTTCATAATCACCCTGAAAGCATTCAAGAAAAAAAAATGACAGGATATGGTCAGAAAACTTGTCTCACTTTGCATAGGACTGCCATGGAACTCTTTGTCCCCATAACTGAAAACAATCTCCTCCTCTCCTCTAAGTTTCCTTCATTACATATAGTTTCATCTGTTTACCAACCCTTGATTTTGTGTGAACAGGAGACTGTGTCTAGTGAATAGAAAGTAGCTTTAAGATTTCAAACTTCTACAGCTTAGAAAAAATACATGCAAGGCATTATATTTGTATGCCTTAAAACTTGTGTGTAATTACTGGCATTTTGGACTCAAGAACATGTTTATATTTAGCAGCCTTAGATTGCATTCAGGGGCTAGCCTAAGTTTCTCCATATCTGAGTCTTAGGTTAACATCACCTAGCATGTGCCCAGTTTAATTTTCTGTGTCCATTGTTCACTGGTCTATGCTATATCCTGTTGCTGCCAGCTGTGCAGGTGCTCATGACCTGGAAGCCCAAAGTCAAGACTTTGAGAGGATATGAAGTCTTTTCTATGAGAGTCAGTAAAGGAATATAGCCATGAAAACTGCATTGCTTCATTGTCAACCAGTTCCTTAACTACCAAAATACCACTACATTGTTGTCTATTGATAGTAAATGCACAGCTTTTAAACCCCTGGTTTAAACCTCTTTTTTAAGTAGAATTGTACCCAAGAAAGAAAAAAGAAAAGAAAATTACTTAAGAATTAAAAAGATTATTCCCTAAATGTTTAAAACCTTTAAAAGGTATTACTTTCCCCAATTTGCCTGATTTCCAAACACTCTTACTTAGTTTTCTATTTTACATTATCAACAGGTCTGTGAAAATTATTTTATATAAAACAGGACTTTCCCTTTAGCCTAGGACTCATCTTATGTCCATCTCATACTCAATTTGCAGATTTATGAAGTGCAAGTCATTGATTCTAGAAGTTTTCTTAGAATTTCATCAACAAAGTTAAATCTGGATACACAAACACAAACTAAACACAATGAAGAAGGAGATGTTTTGATTTCCAGTTAGGAAAGCAAGTCCAGAATAATAAAGAACCAACTGGATATAATTTCCACACCAGTGTAGACTGTGTCACACCTAATGCTTTTGCCTAGTTTTCTTTATTAAAACAAGGAAGGAAAACATTACATGGAAGTCCTATGAATGATCAGATTCTAAGGATGCTTTATTAGCTAATACCATTAAGAAGTAGAAAGTAAAGGTCTCCATAGACTGCAAAGGGAAGCTTCTTTGATTTGGGGTGAGAGCCACTTGTGTGTAGGTAGAAAAATGTGTATTGGAAGGCAGTTAGGGATTATGCTGGTCTGGTAAAGTGGCAGTACTAATGACCTCTTTTCTAAGATCTATGGCCTCACTAGCCCTGGGTCATTGTCTACATTTCTAGGAATAGTCACAATTTCTCCCCTCTGTTGAGTAGGCCATAAATTTGGTTAGAACAGCTGTTGGTTACAGCCAAAGATTTTTTTGTCATTATTAAACACTTAGGGATGTCTTGCCATGCTGGTCATTGTTGTGGTCCATAGGCATCACAACTAGGTATGACTGTGGATTTCTCTCCTTCTGTTAACTTGGATAGCACTCTCTGTTACTATGAAAGCAAGATTTCAGAAGGGAATCTTCCAGGTCATATCCAGCTCCAGTCTTCCATTCCTGTGTGGGAAGGGGCATGGTGTCTTTAGCAATAAGGACTTACTTTTAGCCTCTGGGAGACAACCAAGTAGCAGACACAGATCATTTCCAAAAACCACAACTGTTCCTAACTGAGATCAACTAATTGTGGGGTGTCTAGTCCCAATTGATACATCTAGAAAAGAACTCCTGCAGCCAAGAGTTCACTGGACGTGCATGGATCTGTGATGTGTGTGTGTGTGTGTGTGTGTGTGTGTGTGTGTGTGTGAAAACTCTTATCTGNNNGTGTGTGTGTGTGTGTGTGTGTGTGTGTGTGTGAAAACTCTTATCTGATTTTCTGTGGGGCAAAAGAATTCTAGCCCTGGAACCTGCTAGGTCTCGGAAATTACTGGTTATAAGTCTAGATATGACTAGAAATGTTTGTAACAGGTAGAACAAGGAAGAACAATGTATAACAAGGAAGAACAAGAAAGAATAAGAATAGATAGAAGAATAAAGAAAAATGGACAATTGCCTTCATGAGGTTACTTCTTTACCCTCAGAATTTTAGCCTCCCTTTAGCTCATACTGTCATCTTTAATTGAACCATGAATAGAAGTCTTAAAGGCTAGAACTCTTATTGTTCCTGTTAAAAACTCAGAAAAATCATGGATAGGGACAAAAATTCTAAGAATGAAAGGAGCAGGAAGTATACTGTGAGATTATATCTCTTAGATATGATAAGAAAACTACATTCATGGTACGTCAACAATATGGCTATCTAATCAGAGCAAAAACAATTCCAAATGAAGTTGACATCTCAATGTAAATGGGGGAAATCTAAGAGTGTCCTACTGTAGACAAAAAAAGGAAACACAGATGCACACACACATACACACACACACTAATGTAACAATAATAATAAAAGAAAAGAGGGCCATGGATTTGACAGGAAATCAGGAGCAGTGTAAGGAGATGTAAAGAGGAGACGTGGGTAACTGTAAGTAAGAAAGAAACGAAGGAAATAAAATAATCATATTTTAATTATTTTTAAATTGACAAATTTCATGGACTTGTTTTTAAAAAACAATGTCTTCAAAAGTTAAATAAGATGAAAGCTTTTGATTAAATCCCAAGTATGATATATCATGGGGAAAAAGTAGAGGAGACTGGCAGAATGTTTTCTCTATACATGAATTTCAGATTATAATTAGCTTTAAGTTATGATAGAAATTCACGACTATCGGTACCACTCTTTTATACCTTTCCTAAGTAAAACAAGAAGTCAAAATGCCATCACCATTATTGCTAAGGTCAAAACTTTAGGCATGACTTGGTCTCACCTTGTTGATTGGTCCTGCTAGCCTCAATTCCCATCACAGGGGAGGATGAACTAAGACAGGTGTTTTTGAGCTGAAGTGGCCCTAGCAGAAGCAATAGATGAGGTGAAGACACAAAAGGACACACAATTTTAATACATGCAAAACTGCTCTCAGAAAAAGGAAAGAAGCCGGGCAGTGATGGTGCATGTCTTTAATACCAGTACTTGGGAGGCAGAGATAGGGAGGTATCTGTGCATTTGATGCCACCCTGGTCTACAGAGTGAGTTCTAGGACAGGCTCCAAAGCTACAGAAAAACCCYGTCTGGAAGAACAAAACAAAACAAACAAAAAGAAAGAAGAAGGGAGTGAGAGAGGGAAGGAGGAATGGAGGGAGGGAGGGAAAAGGGATGGCAGAAGAAAGGGAAAAATGAAAGAGAAAATGAAAAGTAACATAATGGTCTGAGTAAATGCAGTTAATTTTCTCAAAAAAATCCCCAAGTATCTCACTCAGACTACTGAAAGAGGTGGCATACCCCATCATAATAAAGGTGACAGACAGCAAGCCTACAGCCAACATCAATGTAAACAGAGAGATACTCACTCAAAGCATTTTCTCTAATATCAGGAGCAAAACAAGGTTGCCCACTCTCTTGTCCATACCTATTCAATATAGCATTTGAAGTCTTAACTACAGCAATAAAACTACTGAAGTGATTAAGAGGATATATACAGGAAGAGAGGAAATCAAAGTATTTTCATTTGCAGGTGATATTATTATATACATAAATGGTCCTAAAACTTACACCAGGAAACTCTGACAGCCAATAAACACTTTCAACAAAGTAGCAGGATACAAAATTAAAGCACAAAAATGAGTAGCCTTCCTATATACAAATAGCAAATGAACTTAGAAAAAAATTAAGGAAAGGAAACTGCTCACAACAGCCTCGAAAAGTATCTTGAAGAACCTCTAACAAAGAAAGTAAAGATTTGTACAATAAAAATTTTAAGAGACTTAAAAAAAAGAAATTGAAGAAAATATCAGAAAATAGAAAGATCTCTCATGCTCATGGATTGGTAGAATTAATACAGTAAAAAAATAGCCATCCTACAGAAAGCAATTTATAAATTGGAATCAAATCTCACCATAGTACTAGCATAAATTTTCACAGGATATTAAAGGACAGTTTTCAGCTTCATATGAAAAGACAAAAACACGGGATAGATAAGATAATCTTGAATAATCAAAGAACTGGTGGAGGTGTCACCATCCCCACTTTCAGTTGTACTACAGAGCTATAGAGCTAGACGGGGAAAAAAGGGACCATAGCATCGGCACACAAACAAACACATTAACCAAAGTTAACCAAAGGAATCAAAATGAAGACCCAGACATAAAACTACATACCCATGGAAAGCTGATATTTTAATAAAGAAGCCAGCAATACACACTGGAAAAAGTACAGTAATTTAAACAAATGAAGGCATCCAAAGAAATACGCATGTAGAGGAATGCAAACATATCCATACTTGTCACCTTGCACACATTTCAGTTCATGATGAATCAAAGACCTCAACCTAACTACAAAAGCAGCAAATGTGACAGAGGAGCAAGTGTGGAACAGTCTCGAACTTACTGGCACAGGAACAGACTTTCTGAACAGAATACTGATAGCACAGATGCCAAGAAAAGCAATAAATGGGACCTCATGAAACTGAAAAGCTTCTTATGGCAAAGAACACCACCAACACAAAAAAGAAAAAGAAAAAGAAAAAAGAAGGGGTGGGGGTGGTTGCAGTCTACCTAATGGGAAAAACATTTTTTTATCAACTGCACATCTGGTAGAGTTATATTATCTGAAATATGAAACAAAGTCCCAATCACAAACTGGATATCAAGAACATAAATAGCCCAATTAAAAATGAAGTACAGATCTAAATGGACAATGCTGAAAAGAGGAAAACCAAATCAGTAAGAAGCACTTAAAGAAATATTCAACATCCTTAGCCATACAGAAAATGCAAGCAGGGCTGAGATCAATTAAAGAAGCAACAACTCATGCTGGCAAGGATGTAAGATAAGAGGAAAGCTTATTCATTGCTAGTGGGAATGCAAACTTGTACAGCCACCATGGAAATCAGTATGGCAGTTCCTCAAGAAAGCAGGAATAGATCTTACCTTAAGATCCAACTATACCATTCTTGGGCATATACCTAAAGGATACTACAGCTATTACAGAGATACTTACTCAACCGTTTCCATTAATGCTCTATTCGCAATACACAGAAATTTGAAAATGATTTTATGTTTGTTAATGGATGGATAAAGAAAATGTGGTACATTTATGTGGTACATTTACATAGTGGAATCTTACTAGCAGCTAAAAAATGGATTTTCAAGTAAATGGATGGAAGTTTAAAAAAAATCATGCTGAGAGATATAACCCAGAACCAAAAAGAGACAAATATGGTATGTACTCCCTTATATGTAAATGTTAGCTTCGACGGGCAGGCGATAATGCCTATAGCCACAAAGGTCAGATATAGAGAAAGGTTAAGGAGAAGAGAAGGGGTTAGGAATGGGAAAGAGAAGCCAGCTATAGAGTAGACTGTGAAGGGTGGACTAGAACGGTAGTATCAAACAAAGAGGGGACAGAAAGAAAGGGATGACTAGGGAAATATCTGGAGAGAAAGGTAAAAGTAAAGGCCACTTTAGTGGTATTATAGAAAGTTAATTCAATAGGAGCCTCCTAAAATGTATGCATACATGAAGGTGATCTAAATAGAATCCAGAGAATGGAGGAGACAGAGACACAACTGGACATCTCTTTCACCAAGTGAAGCCTCCCCTTCCAGGAATGGGTTACTTCTAATCAAGTTGATGGCCAAATGGCCACCATGGAAACCCTCAAACAACCCAAGCTATTGCTAAGACTACTAGTTGCTACCCAAAAGTTGACCATGAGGCCATATTGCTGAAGACAATACCTACACAACTCATTGAAGATGAAGAAGTCAAGCAGGTGCCTATCTAGGAACTTTACCCTACTAAGATACTAGAAGATACTCTGCATGCTACCAAAGGAGAAAGGTAAACAGCAACACAGCTACAAACTCTTCAATCTACAATGGTGACCTGCCTACAAAATGCATGAGGAGAACAAAGCTTGTGGGACTTGCCAATCAATATATGATTGGATTAAAGGCCTACAATGTGTTACCGAACACATCCCAGACACTGCTCAGGGGACCCAAAACCTGGGAGTAGATAGGCCAGGAACATGGTATAAAACCAAATACTACATAGATAGTCCCACATTCACTTCCTCTGTTAATTGCCGAGCGATGCTTAGCTTTCTTTTCCATTCAACAGTGCACCTAACAAACAGAGATTGCATATATTTAAAGTATATAATCAAACTGATGATAATTCTCCTCATTTCACATAGTTGCCACTCTGTTTTTTTTGTTTTCTTCCCTCTGCCTTATGGTCCTAAAATTTACAATCTACCATTTGACAAATTTCAAGTATACAGTGAAATATTGTGAACTATTTACACTCTTACAGCCCATTGTGGTATTATAATAATTGAGAGCAGTTTATTTAAGAATAGAAATGGTGGATAAATGCATAAAAATATACTTGATAGCAAAAGAATTGCTACTCTAACCATAGACAAGTTCTTTGAGACAGACTTTGGCTTTACTTAATTTTGGTATGTGATGTTTATTTTATTTGCAAGTATTTTAATAAGAAAAGTATTTTTCTCTCCCCATCTC
>LOJH01051088.1:6542-20966 GCA_001685095.1 Ellobius talpinus
GAGAGAGAGAGAGAGAGAGAGAGAGAGAGAGAGAGAGAGAGAGAGAGCGCCACACTGTATACTCTTAGACCTGTGTTTCTCAACCCACAGGTTGCAATCACTTTTGGCGTCAAATGACGCACTGGCCATTGGAAAACACAGATATGTACATTACAAATCCTAGAAGTAGAAAAATTACAGTTATGAAGTAGCAATGACAATAATTTTATGATAGAGGATCACCACAAAATGAGGAACTATATTAAAGTACCACACCATTAGAAAGGTTGAGAACCACTGTCACAAACATATTTCCTTTAAAACTTTACATAGTAGTCAATAAAACTTTTGTGAAACTTCTCTTTGGATTTTTTTAAAGTAAAGAAGCTTTATTCAAATTTCTGAGTTACATTTTAGTATATATATATATATACTTATACTTTAGGTACTGAAAACTAATGAAGTCAGAGCACACATAATAATTTGACCAAAGTAGAATACCTTTTCAGCATCTTGTTGGCATTTGAAGCCCACAACTTTACAGAAAGTGAAGGCTGGTTATGCAGACAGTCTTTCCCATTGTGTTCTGTTCTACCAACAAGTGGACTCAGAAGGCAACAAACCTCAGCACAAGTCTGCACATGAGACTGTTAGAAAGTGACCACTGGGGTCAACACTGTTTCTCAGGAACACCAGTGCTGATCACGTTAACTGTGAGAACAGGGATTCTCAACCATCCCTGTATACAAAACCAAGCAACTTAGTTATGGTTGCAGTAACAGCAATACCAACCTCATCCTACTTTCTTCCTCCAGCTGGAGTTTTGAATACACTTACTCATGGCCAAAAGAATAGAGTATGTATCATCACCAAACTCAAATATTGTAGCTCTATATGTGGGAAGACACTAAGGAAGGGATCTTGTTAATAGTGTTAACTAATCAAATGAAACTACTAAAAATTCTCTTTCTCAGCACATATCATTTTTTCAAACCCTGAGATCAATTAAAATACTTACTAATGGTAGGTTTAAAATCATATTCAATTCATCTGGAAGGCATACTGATATGTCCTACAACATACACCAATTCTTTAGTCTCAGTTCATCAAAATACAGCCTTTGTCCAAGCTACTACTGATTCCTCAGCTAAAGTTAACAAAAGCATGGTAGCTCTTCCCTGTGCTTTTGCTTTCAGAACCTTCTGCCCTTTGTAGGATCTATTCTAAATCCCTTCACTATGTCATAAAAGGCCTTTATTGTTCTGAGCCTTCCCTGGGCTTTGTTGTATTATGCCTTCTTCTGAAGCAGTCACATGTCATTTCTTGATATGAGGTTAGCATGTCTATGAAGCATCAGAACTTTTTAGCAGGTTTTTCCTCCCCTTCTTCCCTCCTTATCCCATTCCTTTCTCTCTTGTTATCCCTCTCTCCCTTCTTCTCTCTTGGCCCATCCCTCCTTGATTTTTGTTAGTTCTTGCTTTTCTATCTGTCTCCATCTTCTCCGTCATAAACTCTAGTATTTCTCTTCCCCATGGCTCTAGGGTTTCTCTTACTTCCAAAGTAATCCTAAATTCATTCTAAACTTTATTTAAGTTACCCATCTAAGTCCGTTCTTTAGTACCCCCAAACTTGCTATGTATCATTTTCTTGGTATGGGACAATTGTTTATATTCTGTCAATTATGTTTTAAATAAACGCTGATTAGCCAGTAGCCAGGCAGGAAGTATAGGCAGGGCAACCAGATAGGAAGTAGAGGCAGGTCAATGAGAACAGGAGAATTGTGGGGAGAGGGAAGCTCTCTCAGCAGTCCTGTCCAGACGCAGAAGAAGGAAGATGTGACTGCCTCACTGAAAAAGGTACCAAGCCATGTGGCTNTTAATGTAGACCTCTGTGTGATTTCTTTGGGACTTAATGATTGTGGGAACTGGGAAGAACAGAAAACTTAGACATCATTTCCTAAATTAATAAATAACTAATTTATTGACTATTTTCTTGCATTGCTTTAAAAAGTATATAAGCTGCATAAATCTTTCCATCTCTCTTATGATTTAAAAGTACTTGGAAATAATACAGATAAACATATTTCTTGAGTAACAACATAAAATGAAGATGAAAGTAGTTTATTTTTCTCAATTACTATTTTTTCTATTACTTAAAGTCAAGCAAGATATTGAACAGCACATTTCCCACCATTATATTTTAATATGACCATTATACCTTATTGAGAAAGTTTCTTTGGCAATATATATATATATGTTTATTTTCAGTTTATGACTGTCTCTATCTACTTTAGTCAGTTATGACTTTTAAGTTCTTGCATCAGTTGCATACACAATCATAATGTTAATTTTCCAATAACCTTTAATAATGTGATAATTTCAACTTTAACAGAGGTAACCAAGAAACTAAATTTCAAAATACATTAGGAATCAAATATATAAGAAATGTTTTACATGTGCTGTACATTTGGTAATCTTTAGCTATAGATTAACACTAAACTTAAGAACCAGGCATTGGTGGCACATGCCTTTAATTCCAGCCCTTGGGAAGCATGGACGGGCAGATCTTTGTAAATTTGAGGCCAGTCTGACCTACAAAGAAAATTCCAGGACAGCCAGAATTATTACACAGAGAAAGCTAGTCCCCAAGACAACAAAAGTAATAAAATTAAAACTTACAAAATAATTTATATCATAATAGGATAAAATTACAGAGTAAAGTTTCCTTTAACTGTAGCAGTATGCAGCAGGAAAAAGAAGATGACAATGTAGAATTGGCAGTGCAATCAGTCACATTAATGCATTTTGAAAATGACATAGTCTAGAGCCATTTTATTTTTGGAGAACATTAAGAAAGTATCAAGACAGTACAGGGTACTCTTGTAACATAGTAAAAATGACAATCCTACCAAAAGTAATCTATAGATTCAGTGCAATCCCCATCAAAATCCCAACACAATTCTTCACAGACCTTGAAAGAACAACACTCATCTAGATATGGAAAAACAAACAAACAAACAAACAGACAGACAAACAATCCAGGATAGCCAAAGCAATCCTGTACGATAAAGGAACTTATGGAGGTACACCATTCCTGACATCAAGGCCTATCAACCTCAGGTAAACATTCTACTCACATAAAGGACCACACAGAAAAATCAGGTGATATGGTCCTGACATTTAAGTTTATATCATGGCTATACCTATACTCTATCATTTAAATCTCTTCAATAATTTCCTAAGTCTATTGCTTTTATTATTATCCTTTATTCACATATTTGGACAATATACTACATAGTTAAGAGATTTACACTGGTAAAACAGCTAATATATATTAGGCTCACCTTTCAATGCATGAAGGCTTTTTGAACAACTAACACCTTTAAGCAGGGGCTTGGAAAAATTGCTCAGTAAGTAGAGTGCACATTGCTCTTCCAGACAAAAGTTTTTTTTTTCCAAGCACCCAAGGTCAGATAGTAACAATCAACTATAGCTCTAGTTCTAAGAAATCTGATACCCTTTCCTGAGACTTTCACTCATGTACACACAGACACACACAGGCACACACAGACACACATACAACTTAAAAAACAAATCATTAGTAAATATACACATGTGTGTATATCAAGTAAAATTAAAAGTCTTATCTGCTTATCTTCAAACATAGAAGATGTTTTAACAGCAAAGCCTATGTTCGAGGGGAGCACTAAGAACACACTTTCCCTTAAAGTTGTGCTCATGGATAGAAAGAAAGGGAAAGATCATCATTCTCATTATCCATCTCTCTGTTACATAATATTTTTCATTGTTTTCCCAGCTGATATTCCTGCCCCATTTTCACCTAGAATGCTTTGGGGGTGATTTCTTAGAGCTGTAGTTCCAGATCTGCCACCTTGGGTAGCCATTTCTGAGACCCATCATGCCTTGACCCTTACTGCCATATGACAGATTGGTTCCTCTTTCTCTGTATGTTCTCTTGACAATCCATTTCTTTCTCATCAGACTGTCAGTCATAACCATTTTCCTCTGTCTTTTTCTTTTCTTGCCTGTTATTGCTCTTCCTGTTTATTTTTCTCCATGTCATCTACTGTTTCTAAATATTCTGCATTAACTAATTGGTTACTTCATGTAATCCAGAACAATGAACTCATTTTCTTTATTGGAAAAGCAGCACTGTAAAAAAGTATTGAAGAAGTGGTGCTGCAGTAATTTATTTGAATTACTTTAACTTCTAGTAATAAACTCCAGCTTTTGTCACTTAAATGCTTTGTAATCATAGATCCTTTATTGCATTTTGATTACTATATAAAAAAGGCAACTTATTTTACTTTTGGTCTTTTATTCAAAAAACATTCTTTCCTCACATAATATTTTCTGTTTATGGTTTCCTCTTCTTCTATTCCTCCCTGATACTTCTAACCACTTCTCCCATCAGAGTATACCCCCACTCAGCTTTGTATTAAAAAAAACAGGATCTAAGAGACAATAATAATAATAATAATATAAAACAAATAACAATAAAGTAAGATAAAACAAAAACTGTCATATTGAATTTGGACAGGAAAAAAAACAACAGAACAAAATGCCCCAAGAGAAGGTGCAAGAATCAGAGACACAGTAATTTGCACACTCAGAAATCCCACAAAGATACTAAAGTTGACTCCATAATACATATGGAGAAGACCTCGTACAGGTCTGCTTCATGCTGTTCATTCTGTCTGTGTTCACATGAGCTTCAGCATTATTGATTTAGAGAGCCTTGTTTTCTTGGTGTCCTCCATCCCCTCTTAGTGTTTTTGCCTCCACTTCCATGGGGTTCCCTGAGCTCTGAAGGGAGAGCTTTGATAGAGACATCTCATTGAAGGCTGAGTGTTCCAAGGTGTCACACTGTCTGCATAATGTCTGGTTGTGGGTCTCTGCATTTGCTCCCATCTGCTGTGACATCATCATGTGATGGCTGTATGAGTACCTGATTTTTATACATAGCACAATATGATTAGGATTCTTTTTATTGCTACATTTTATTTGTTTATCATCTTTATTTAAACAAGTATTATCTAGCTTTATCCTAGGTCCCTGGGCCGTCTGGTCAGTAGTTATTGGTCGCCCAAATAAAACTTGTGTAGCAGGCTTTAAGGCAAATCAGTTACTGACTGGTTATTTCCACAAGCTTTGTGCCTCCATTGTCCTAGCATAACTTGGCGGCAGGACAGCATTGTAGGTCAAAGGGTTTATGGCTGAGTTGGTATTTGTTTCTCTTTGGTAGCAAGCAGAATATGTTATTGCCCCATAGATGCTAGAATATAGGGAGTAAGGGCATTATGCGGGCAACGGTTTGACTTCTTCATGTTCAATTTGTGTTGTGTAAGTGGTGCCTTCAGCAAAGTAGCTTGTCAGTTTGTGGAGAGCAGCCTACACTCTGTGTAACATATTAGGTTGTTTGGTGAGTCCCACAGGTCCCTTTGGCAAACACAACAATTGGATTTAAGTCAGCCCTGGTACTGGAAGCTTTGTTTTGCCATGTGTGACTGTCTCCTGCATTATTTAGTGATGTTATTTAGATAATCTTCATATATGTATATATTTTATGAAGTTTCTACTGCATTAGGTTTCCATACTCCCCCTCAACTGTTCCTTAAGTTTAGCCGGCTACCCCCATGTTCCAGCCACAGCAAGAAGTGAAACTTAGCAGTTTTGGCCACATGATTCTGAGTCAATTATACAAGAAAGGGGTTATGGAATATTTGTCTGTGACTAAGGAAAGTCACTGAGGCTTGGCATATGTCAGGGTTGTCCCTGCATGGAGGTCTAGAGAGCCCATTGTAAAAAACAAAACAAAACAAAACAAAAAAAAATAAACAAAAAATCTGTGAAGTTGGAAGTTGATGCCTGGATTACCTTGGAGACAGTAAGATTTTGAAGATGCTAGAAACTTAGGATACCTGCCAACGAAAACTGCAAACAGGGAGTGGAAGTAGCCCCCCAAAACAGAGATGTGGCTCAGTGAGTAAAGCTGAAAGGAAATTAAAATATGGTGAGTGTGATTTGACATCAGGTATGGAGATGTGGATTTGGAGCTTGTCTAGCTAGTTTGCGGTCCTGTTATGATCTAATATTTCCTCCATTGCGACTGTTCCATCCTTCTGGAATGGTAAAATACATATCCCGTGCCATTATATGTTGAAAATATGTAATCTACATTTTCATTTTGATTTTGCAGGAGACTATAGTTAAGGATTGCATGAGTCTCAGAAGAGACTTGAACTTGGACTTTTAAATAGTGATGATATTGTTTAGTCCAACTTTTGAAGTTGGACTAAATGCATTTTGCCTTATATTATGATTACAAGCCTATGGGGCCAGGGAGTGTAATGTGGATGTTTGAATGAAAATAGCCCTCATAGACTTATAGGAAGTAGCATTGGAAATTTGGCCTTGTTGGAGGAAGTGTGTCACTGGCAGACATGGGCTTTGAAGTTTCAGCAGTTCAAGTTAGGTCTAGTGGCTCACTCTTCCTGCCAATTGAGAATCTGGATATAGAACTCTAAGCTACTTCTCATGTACAATGCCTTATCTGCATGTCATCATGCTTCCCAACATGGTGGTGATGATATATTAAACCTTTGAACTTTAAGCCGGCCCCAATTAAATATTTTCCTTTATTAGAGTTGTCGTGGTCATGGCATCCATGCACAGCAAATGAAACCCCAACTAAGACACCCCATATTCTGAAGCTGAATTATTAACTCCTTCTTCCCCATAACTTCATCTTCCCCTTCCAGCATTGCCCCATTCATTCATAATTACCTATTTTATTTGCCCTCTCTTTGGAAATCTGTTTGTAACAATGAGTCATTTACTGTAAACCAAGCATTTATGATTCTAAAGATTTTAGTTTGTGTTCAATGACTTAAGAACTAATATCCACATATAAATAAAGTCATATTTATGTTTCTGAGTCTGCAACACCTCACACAGGATAATTTTTTCTATTTCTGTCCATTTACCTATCAATTTCATGGTGTTATTTTTTATGACTGAGTAATATTCCACTATTACATGTAGTACATTTTCTTTATTCATTCATCTGTTGAGTGACATCTAGTCTGTTTCCAATTATTGGCTATTATTAATAAAGCAAAAAATAAACATGGCTGAGCAAGTGTCTTGTGATGTGATGAAACATCTCTTGGGTACATGTCCAACAGTGGTATAGCTACATCTTAAGGAAGATAGAGTCCCATCTTCCTGAGTACCTGACACACCAATTTCTATAGTAGATGCATGAGTTTCAATGAGGAACAATGGATGAGTGTTCCCTTCATTCCACATCTTTGCCAGCATGAGCTGTCACTTATTTTGTTGATCTTAGCCATTCTGACAGGTATAACAGGAAATCTCAAAACAGTTTTATTAGAATTTCCCTGTTAGCTAAGGATGAACATTTAAGTACTTCTCAGATGTTTTGCTTTCATCTACTGAGAATTCCCTATTTAAAATAATTTTTCCATTTTTAAAATTAGGCTGTTTCCTTTATATTTAATTTATTAGTTCTTTATATTCTTTGGATATTAGCCCTTTATCAGATGTAGAGTTGATAAAAATATTTTTCCATTGTGGATGCTACCTTTTTGTCAGAATGACAGTACTTTTTGTCTTGTAGAAGCTTCTCAGTTCAATAAAATCTTGTTTATTTATTATTATCTTATACCTTTGCTAATGTTCTTCTCAGAAAGTTTTTCCTTTGTCAGTGAGTTCAAGGCTATTCCCCATTTTTTCTCCTATCAGTTACAGTGTATCCATTTTATGCTGAGGTTTTTTTATTGTTTCCTATTTGGAGTTAAGTTTTGTACTGGGTTATAAGTATGCATCTCTTTGGATAATTCTCTGTGCAGCCATCCAGTTTCACCAGCACCATTTGTTGAAGATGCCATCTTTTATATTCCAGTGTGTGCTTTAGGCTTCTTTAACAAAAATAAGATGTCCAAAGATGTTTGGATTTGTTTCTGGGTGTTCAATTTTATTCCATTGATCAAAATGTTTTGCTTTATGTCAATATGATGCTGATTTTATTATATATATATATATATGTTTTTCCAATAAATTATTCAATTTTTTTACCACAAAAGACTTGAACACTTGATCAACAAGCCCTCTGTTTGTTTGGTTACAGTTACTCCAAGATATTTTATATCATTTGATGCTATTTTGAAAGATGTTGTTACACTGCCATCTTTGTCAGTACATTTCATATGTATGTAGGAGGGCTACTGAATTTTATGAGTTAATTTGGCATCCAATTACTTTGCTTTGAGTGTTTATCATCTGTAGGAAACCCTTATGCAACATATTTTTAGGGTTACCTAGGAAAATATATCTTATATTCAAATAATCAGATACAGCACTTAAGTTTTTGGAGGAAGATAAATTGCTACCTCAGGTACAGGAGAAAAATGCTTGAAAGACCATTGTCCTTGTTTGTGTTTCCATACAGTTACATAGATACATTGTAGAACACATATAGTTATTAGCACTCATTTTGAGAACCATGATTTTGGTTTGCAACAAAACATAGCAACCAGATTTTCCTATCTGTTGAACCATCCATTGTTGTAAAAATGACATATATATTTTATGCTAAATTATAAGGCATAGAGAAAAATAAGTTTTAATAACAGAGTGAAGGTATACTCAAATTAATATGCTGCCTCATAAAGCTAGCTTCCTAGTGTAAGATTAAAAATGCAATTATGGTTTTCTATCATTATAAAAATGTTAGCAAGATTATTAAAGTATTTAATTTTTATAATGAACTTATGTTATCAGCATGAAAATGTCTTTTAAAAGATGTTATATAATAAATCAAGGCCATGTGTAAGGTATTTAAATAACAGTAAGCACTTAAATTATGCACTAATCTACAGAAGAGTTATTAAAAGTGAATGAGATTCACTGGATGTGATTAGAAATCATTTCTCTACGATCAAAGTTAGTAGTGACAGAGGGATCATGTGTTTTGCTGTGACAATTTTGCAAGTCTACATTGAAGAAAGCACATATGGTAATTCTAAGAAAGCAACAATAGTGGCGCACAAGTAAAAAAATGCGCATAATGTATTCCAGTAACCTGCCCTACAAACCTATAGATACAAAGAGATAGTAATGAATTCATTTTTACTGCCATTATTTATTAATATGGTGACTTTGAGGATAATGAAAATGAGTGTAATCAAAATGGTTTAAATTAGAATGTCTGTGATCCAAGGGAGAAGCAATTATTTATTAGATGGAAACTATGTAGATATTTTTAATCTCATATGTGTTCATTTGTTTTCAGTAGTTTAGATTCTAGTAACTTTTGAACTCACAGCAGTTCTGAAAACTTGCACAAGACCTGTGTAGTCCCAACCTAACCAAGTCTCAGTAGTGAAAGAGGAAGTGGACACAAAGTACCAACCCTAGCTGGGAAGCGATTTGCAATTAGAAACTTCTCAGAGTGGGCGGGACAGTTTTCTGTAACAGTATAGCCCCGGACAGGTCAACCATGCTCTAGTGGAACAAAACATATTCAAAACTATACAGCATGCCCAACTGAACTTAATGGGTTAAAATGGACACAAGGTGGGTAGGGTCTGTGTGTGAATATGATGAAAAGGCATTGTAGGACACTCTTACAGGACTAATAAGCTATTTGTAAAAGTTTAGAAATTTATACCAGAACTAACATACATATGAACTCATAGAGACTGAAAGTGCACACAGGAGCTGGCTCAGGTCTGGGCTTATTTGGGTGCAAATTCTAAAAGCAGGAGTGAGCTAAGCCACCCCCAACTCTAACACAGAGGCTAAATCCTGTTGATAATTAGTTGCATGCAAAAAATTAATTTTCTCCAATTGGATCTTACTGGGTATACAAACGACTCTTCAGGGCAGCCAGACCCCATGACCATAGTGGACGGCCCACAGAAAGTGAACTCAATGGTATTTTTCACTTGCCAGAGCATTTCTTTCAATAGCCTTGCAAGATTTTTGTGTATATATTATGGTTTCCAATTTTGTGTTTTCATAGGATTCCTGTATGGGGACATGTGTGCTGAATGTGTTCACATGGATTTCTAGTGCTTTTTCTTTGTTTTTCTTGTGTTTTCTTTGTCTAGTCCTTTTTCTGGTTTGTTTGTTTTCTCTTATTTTATTACTTTAGATTCTTGTTTGCTTTCTAAATGGAGAAAAAGAAAAAGTGTACAATTGGATGGGAGAAGAGGTGAGAATATCTGGGAGGAGTTGAGAGGAGAAAATATAATCAAAATATATGATATAAAACTAAAAGCTATTTTCAATAGAAGACAAATAGATAAGAACAATACAAAGCAACTTGGCATAGGAAGGGGGTGACTTGTGAGAAGGGGGGTGGCTGATATGGGTAGTAAGGGAAATAGAAAGGTAGAGTATTGAGAAGGCAAATGGACTGTATTATATGTTTAAAATTGTCAAATTAAATTAATAATAATAGTAGAAAGTAAAACTAAAAATACAAACATTCATTAAGAACCAGTTGTCAAATATTCAAGAGAATGCTTATACAGCACAATTTATGAAGACTAAGAACCTATGATTAAGAGCATTTTTAGACAAGGACAATGGAAGCTACATGTTCCAAATAATATCTGAACTCTGACAATAACATGTCTGATATTTTGACTATTGCTGTGACTACAGTGTGCAACCTGATGTGTTAGTCAGTTGCTCAGTTGCAAAAAGACAACCTGGAAGATCAGGCTAACTGTTCAAGGGATCGAGGAAAACATGTGATCTAAACAAACCAGGGCAGTCCTCCTGGAACATTAGTGAGATGTCCTAAAGCATCTTAATTGTCCTAAATAATTGCTGGTCATGACAGACTGTAAGTCATGTCTTCTGAGATGTGGTCCAGAGGGAAGGCAGCTGAAACTGTTCTTTTATATCTTCATTTAAACAAATACTTTAATTCTTGAAGCTTCCATGTCCCCAGAGAAAGGGGACAGTTTCCAGCTCATTACAGCTTGTGAAATACAGTGTCTAGTGTCCCACGCGCCGTGGGAGCTGTTACAGCAGCCGAGAAAATCGGGATTCTCCCTTTAGGAAAGGTGTTTTCATTGGAAACAACACTGTGTTTCACACATTGGCACTTTCTGAGGAGTCTATGTAAAAGTGGATACCATGGGGACCAACGTACAATTAAAAAAATAACAAAACAAGAAACAAAGCAAACAAACAAACACTAGAGTACAAACCAGAACTCAGTATTCCTAATTCTTCAAATGGCATTAAACGGGTTTCTTCATTTTGACAATGAAGGCTATGGGTTGAATCATTTCTAAGGCCATTTTACCTTGAAAATTGCATTATTTTTTCAGCATTGCTATGTGTGTTTCTTTTCTCAGAAGGATGATTTCTTGGGCTAACAGGAAATAAAGTAAAAGTTTATACTGCGAAAGAAATTGGCAGACAGCAGCTCATTTGTCTTTACTGTATTTCTTCAGAGACAATCTGAAGCACATCTATTTGTCAACTGAGAGATTGTCTTAATAGGAGTTTAATACTAACACATATCAACCACAGTTTAGGCATCTTATGGGAGAAAAGAAAATAAAGCTTTCACAGTTGTAAGTGGTGAAATGTATATTGTTATTTTCAGAACAAAATTGCCCAGTGAAATGTCATGTTACCTATTAAAAACCTTTATACTGTAAATAATATAAAATTTCACTAAGACTTCTGTTCAGAAAATAACTTCTTATATAATGTATATATATTTGACTCTCTCAACTCAGTTTACTGATTCTATGTTCAATTCTGTTCATGATTGCATGGCTGGCAGCCTCCAAATCTATTTCCTAGCTTCCTGATGTATCTTAACGAATAACAACATCCTACAAATACTGACTTAGAAGTCTTATATACCTATTGTTAATACCAAATAAATGACTGTAATGCAAAGACGATATGTAGCTATGCATATACTACCCCATTTACTCTAGAAATGTTGAGAGCTTTGTTTTAAGGAAACATGGAAACAGGAGGAGAAGTTATCTGTTAAAAACATCACATTATTTATGACTGGGTGGCTGAATGCCTCAGATGCCCTGCATGTCACAATCATAGAAGAAATGATACAGAAATGTTTGCAATTCATAATCAATTGCATATATGGATTTGCATCCACATAAAATAATTGAAACCTAGTGATGGATACAACTCCTCAATAGTCTACTATATGTTTCCAACTCAAGAACTAAATAGTTAAAAAGATGTATTATGCATTAAGAATGATGGTTCCTACATTTTGTCAAAAACATCACAGTGATTCGATTGATCAAAAACTGATCAAGTTAGCAATGAGCACTAACGAAGTGTATGGCAGGAAGGTGACACAGGAAAATAAGCACATTTGGGAGGCATGTTGAGTCAGAAGATGTGAACCTGTAATCATGATGCTCCTTCTGAAGCCTTCCTGCTCAGGAGTGTCCCTATTTCATTAATTTACTTGTGGATTATTCTAATACTTCGAAGACTCAATTCTCTGATAGTTTGCAGGAATATGATTCTCTTGACAGCTGAGGTTGTCAAGAATCACAAAGAAGATCATTGTGTTATCAGCAGTTTGTGATCTGTTTTCTCACCATGATGGAGAAAATGGGTGTGCAGTAAGCATTAAGTAAAAATATACTGCGGAGTAAGAGAAACGGGAAGGGAAACAAGTTGGCTTCCTCATGAGGTAGTTAGGAAACACAGCACCAAGTGATTAAAGTTCTAGCAGATGCACAGATAAAGTGAGGAAGTGAATGTGGTTGCCTGACCCGGCTGCAAAAGACTGACTGTTTCCCAGTTTCTTCTTTACAAACTACCTTGTTTTCTATTTATTTTATGATTTCAAGGATTAAAATTATTAAAATTATGATTTTTTTAAATGTTGAACATTTCACTGTTTTTTTCTGGCATTTAAGGTTTTAGCATTTTAAGATAATACTTTCTGCTTTTTTTTAGTTTTTTCAACAATGATTTCCTTGTAAATGCCGTTTGTGCTGGCTAGTTTTATGTTAACTTGACCTAAATTAAAGTCATTTGGAAAGGGGAAACTTCAATTAAAAAAAAAAAGTCTCCTCCAGATTGGCCTGTGTACAAGCCTGTGTGTATTTCCTTAATTGATGTTTGATGTGGGAGGGCTTAACCTACTGTGGGCAATGTCACTCTGGTGTGGTGGCCCTGTGTACTATACGTATGCTGAGCAAACCACGAAGATCAAGCCAGTAAGCAGTGTTCAACCACAACCTGGTACTGTAAGCTGATATATACAATTTTCTCCAGGAGTTGCTTTTGGTCCTGACGGGTATTTTGTTTTGTTTTTGCCTTTGGCTTTTTGAGAGAGGCTTTCTCACTGGAACAGCTCTGATTGTCCTGGGCTCACTTTTCAGCACTTTTTGTTATTTCTAATGAATGGTCTGCTAGTTCTAGTTAAAGAAGACAAAGAATTCATACAGGGAACTATATTTTAGGCATCTGTGAAGAAGAAAGTAAAGGAAACCAGCAAATTCAAGACTGGGATATTGAAAGTTCAGTAAAATATCATTGAATAAAAGCCTAATATATAATGAGCATACACATAGAAAGGTTTTGAATGTTTTAGTGAAATTTATTAACTGTGTATCCTATAGCATTTATATTTTAACATGATAAAATTCTTTTATAGGCAACAACATAATTTGTTCGTTTATGTTCCATATGTATAATACCATAATGTAATGTAAACATATTTATAGTATTAAAATGTATGTCATATTAGTAAAAGAAATATCTTTACCTTAACTTTGGAATATACATTGTGTATATGGCATACATAAATATACCACATATATGTATATAGAAAACATAGTATATTATAGCATATATGCTATAGAGTGCATGTGTATATTATATCATGCATACAGTTTAAATACTATATACTATTCAGTGTAATACATACTATATAATATATACAATATATGGCACATAGATTGTATATAGTTGGTATATTTCAAAATATTCACGTATTTCATTTCTTCTATCCCAATAGTTGTGTATTTTAATTTTGGGGGGCAGAAATCTATGCTTCTTCTCAATACAATATGCTTACTCAAATACAACATTTTTCTTTGTATTTATATGTGCTTGCCAAAGTTACCCATCTTTGTAATGTTTAAACTCTTTCACATAAATGCTATCATATATATTATAAAACAGCCTACCAATATACACCCATAAGTTACACTGTCACAATTTTGTTTTAGAGGTGTTTCTATTTTGCCAATCTCACTTACTTGCATTTATTCAATCAGAACAGACTCTAACTTTGAACAGCACAGTATTCAAAAGATTCCTTTGCCAACCCTAAAATGGGTCCCTTAATTAAGATATCTACTTCCCTGCTCCC
>LOJH01051089.1:0-12570 GCA_001685095.1 Ellobius talpinus
TTCTGGCCAAGCACATCACCTAAACACTGCTGAACTACTAGCCTACAAAAGCCCTGAAACTTTAAAATGGTCGGTTTCCACATTTTTGAAAAACCCAAAGCATGTAACAGACAGGTAGGTCTGATAACACTTCAAACTTCTTGCCCACTCCCAAGCCCAATGAAACAATAAATGTGGGCAAAATAATCCACTGTAAAATGAGCTTGTCAGAACAAGCTTTGTGTTTGTTCTGTAGACATAAAACCATATTCCAGTTACTTTTGTCTGCACACACTCCCACAGAAGCTCTGGGGATGCAAAAGTTCCCAATGAATTTGCTACCGTGTTCAGGGCATGATATCTTTCTGAAAAAAGCTTCAGTTTATTAAGGATAATTGTAGTTCTATCTGACTTTTGTTGTACAAATGGGGACAAAATGTCATTCTCCCACCAGTCTCCTTCCATCTCCATACTTTACCTGTACTCTAAAGTGTAGACTCTAAGAGAGCAAACTTTAGTAACTTTGGGATATTGGACTTTTTACGAATCACTTAAAAGAAATCATATAATGAATGAATAAAAATGTCTTCATTAACATTTCATTATTAGAAAATAAAATGGGTGTTTATTTGCTTCCACATAAATCAGGTAATGAAAGATATAAAGTGCAGAATGGAAACATTTGATTTGGACAACCTATTTAATTTAATTGAGTTTTTCCTTTAAGAATTTTGTGTATGAGTTTTACGTTAACATCATTTCTTCCCCTTCCTCACATTCCTCCAATTCCTCTGGTCTCCTGTCCTGCTACCCTCTCAATTCATGACCTAAACACACACACACACACACACACACACACGCACAAACACACACACATACACATTGCTAAAGGCATTTATGGACCAAGGCGAAATCCCATCATGCTTTGACTTCTTGCTCTAAAGTTAAGCCTTCCTAAGAGGTCTTTAACTTAAATGCAACATGAAAAAACAAAGATAAATGAGTTGTAATTCTGCAGATACATTAGCTAGTTGGAGCACCTTGAGCTAGAACCTGAACATAGCTGAGCTTCTGGTTTGCATTTGCGGGGAGGGGGTTCAGTGCTTTGACCGCAGGAGTCCGTAGCTTAGTCTGGAAAAGTTTGAAGAGTACAGGCTGGAAAGCCAGGTTCTCTCAATCCTACTTCAGTCTAAGCAGCCTAAGGCTCTCACTATCATTTACTTCGATTTCTAAATAGGATTTTGCTTGACAAGTATTATTTGTTTTTAACATTAAAGAAACAATTGGAATACTGCTAGTTCGGGAAGACATGTTTTACCTGCTCTCTCTCTTTGTTTCCTTGCCCCTTTATCTGATTAGAGCTACCAGTTCCCACATAATTCATCTTCTTTCCATTTCTAATAAAGGGACCAGAGCAGAAAATCTAAACTGGGTAGAATGGTTTTCCTTAAGACACGATCCAGATTTCACTTTTGCAGGAAATCCTGAAAAGCTGTACAACTTTTGGGAAAGAATCATTGAACTCAGTAAGAGAGTTTTGGAGATTTTATGGTAGCTTATTTTATTTCACTTTAGTAATTCATTTTATGACATATCAGTTCCCTGTAATGTCAAGTTGTTTCTGGGACTTTTGCAAAATAGATCATACTTGAGTATATTTTCCATCTCTTACAACAATATAGAATATTATGCAGGATGTTGTCCAGTCTATAAATAACTGAAAGATATGGTTTATGTCCCCATTCCTATTTCTCTCTGCCACATGGCTCATTTCAGCTCCATCTTCTTCCAGTTTTCTACCAATACACCAATGGTGATAGTCTGTTTCTGATGTAATATCTCATGCCATTGTAGGTTCCTGGCAGTCACTCTTCTTCACTGCCTCTTTTGACTGCAATATAAACATTAATTTATGCACTAGATTAATTACTGATTTTCTCTTGCTGTCTTCTACCTGCAGCATGCCCTTAACCTGCATTCCCTGGTTTCTTTAATTCCATGTTGACTTCATGTTCAGATTCACACAGGTCCTGTCTCCTTGCCTGGGATTTCCCGTAGATATTGTATTTACACATTAAACTCATGTAACACAAATTAAACTTGTTCTTTTCCTCTCTCTACCTCTTACCAGTTCTCTCTCCCAGACAGTCCGTTTAAATCTATCAGTGGAACCATAGATGTTCACAAGCCCTTTGTTCTTAAAGAAACTATATTTAGATTCTTTTCTCAAAAAATTTTCATTTCTTTCTCAAACTTTACAGAATAAACTAAAAACCTTGCTAGAGGGCAGGGCCAGTTTGTAGGTATGGTTTCATCATTATTCTCTCCTCATAGTTTTCCTTCCTCACTGTCTTCCAAAGCTCTGGAGGTGAAGAAAGTTTCCATCTTATTGGCTTAAACTTCACAACTGACATGTTCTCCGCTTTGTCAGCAAGTTTTTGTGTTTTCGTCTCTCTATAGCCTCTGGAGGGAAGCTTGCTTTGTTGGTTCTGAGAATCGCTCTGTCCATCTCTTTGCCTTGCTGCTTCTTCTCTTTCGCTGCCCACTATCCAACTCCTGTAGCTTTTATGCCATGCAAGTTACTACCAAAGAGTTTACAGATTAACTGAAAATTTCAGCTTTTTTACAGTGATGTATAGAAACTACTGATCCATGTAGTGGACTACTGCCATCCCAGCTCTTGAGATACTGAGGCAGTAGAATCATTAATTTGTGGTTAGTCGGTGGTGTGTAGAAAGACCTTGTCTTAAAAAAATCAAATATACACATATCACACCCATATCTGTGCTGTTGGATAACTGGATGTAACTTGTAAATGTGCAAATTAAGGAAAAAATAGATGCCTCCTCAAAGTTTATGATGAAAATATCCAAAAAGCTCTTTGTACCTTTTGGAAGTATAATACATATTGTATTATTGTTATCTATAGTCATTCTGCTAAAACAGTATACCAAAATTGCTATACTTTGGGGGACTACTCATTGATTAATATTTTCCATCCACTATTCTCCACATCCTTCCAAAATAACCGTCATTATATGCTCAATTTTTGTGAGTTAAACAATTTTTTGATTTTTCTTTTATCAAAAATACATATTTTTGTACATTATATTTTGAGTATGGTTCCCCTCTCCCTACTCCACTGAAAGCCTTCACACATCCCCCAACCACCCAAACCCACACTCTTTCTGTCTCTTTTTAGAAAACAAACAAGTATCTAAAGAATATCAATAAAGTACGATAAAACAAATAAACCAAAATAGGACAAAACAAGCAATCAAACAAACAACTAAAGGAGCCAAAGGGGAAAGAAAAACATGAGAAACACAGTATAGAGACTGTGTACAAGGGTTCTCTTTTCTCCAAGCTTCACCAACATTTGATTATCTCTTTATTATTAGCCTTTCTTTCTAAGGTAGGTAAATCTCAGTTTGGTTTTCATCTACATGTTCCTGATGATTGGAGATGCTGAGAGGTTTTTATATAATTTTTGGCCATCTCTATGTCCTTTTTGTTTTTGTTTGAGAAATGTTTATTTATGTCTACCACTCAACTTTTATCTGGGCTGTGAACTGTAGGGGGGTTATCATTTGCTTTATCTCTAAAAGCCACTTATGAGTGAGTACATACTGCGTTTGTCTCTCTGGATCTGGGTTACCTCTCAGGTTTTTTTGTTTTTTTGTTTGTTTGTTTTTTGTAGTTCCATCCATTTGCATGCAAATTTCAAAATGTCATTGTTTATTTATTACCACTGAGTAGTATTCCATCGTGTAAATGTATCACTTTTTCTTTATTAGTTCTTCAATTGAGGAACATCTAGTTGTTTCCAGGTTCTGCCTATTATGAATAATGCTGCTATGGACGTAGTTGAGCAAATGTCCTTGTGATATGAGTTGCATCCTTTGGGTGTATGCCCAAGAGTTGTATTTCTGGGTGTTAAGGTACATTGATTCCAAATTTTCTGAGAAACTGCCATACTGATTTCCAAAGTGGCTGTACAAGTTTACATGCCCACCAACAATGGAGGAGTGTTCTCCTTACTCCACATCCTCTCCAGCATAAGCTGTCATCAGTGTCTTTGAGCTTAGCCATTATGACAGGTGTAAGATGGTATCTTAGAGTGGTTTTGATTTGCATTTCCCTGATGGCTAAGGATGCTGAGCAATTCCTTAAGTGTCATTAGGCCATTTTCTCTGTTGATAATTCTCTGTTTAGATCTGCACCCATTATTAATTGGATTATTTGGTATTTTGATGCCTAGTCTCTTGTGTTCTTTGTATTTTTTTGGAGATCAGCTCTCTGACAGATGTGGAATTAGTGAAGATCTTTTCCCATTCTGTAGGCTTCTTTTTTTGTCCTGTTGACCATGTCCTTTGCCTTTCAGAAACTTCTCAGTTTCAGGAGGTCTCATTTATTAATTGTTGATCTCAGTGTCTGTACCACTGATGGTATATTCAGGAATTGGTCTCCTACCTTAACAGATATCATAGACCTTTCATCCAGTAAATGATGGAAGCAGATGAATAGATTCACAGCTAAGCACTGGGCTGAGCTCCTGGAGTCCAGTCAAAGAGGACAGAGAGATAATATGAGCAAAGGGATGGAAACCATGATGGAGAAACCCACAGAAAGAGTTGACGGGAGCTAGCGGGAGCTCACTGACTCTGGACTGACAGATGGGGAACCTGAATAGGACTGAAGTAGGCTCTCTGAATGTAGGAGACATTTGTGTGGCTTGGGCAATTTGTGGGGCCACTGCCAGGGGATCAGGATTTATCATTAGGGCATGAACTGGATTTCTGGAGCCACCATTTCATGTAGAGGGATACCTTGCTCAGCCTAGATACAGGCAGGAGGGCCTTGGTCTTGCCTCAAGTAATGTGACAGAATTTGCTGACTCCCCATGGGAGGCCTCTGAGAAGTGGATGGGAGTGGGATGAGGGAAAGTAGAGGAAGTACGAGGAGGGGAAGGATTGGGAACTAGGATTAGTATGTAAAGTAAAAAAAATTGCTTTAAAAAATAAATAATAAAAATTTTTAAAAGATTAAAAAAAGATCTCATCTCTCTTAATATTGCCTAAAAATGAGTCACACACTAACCACTTACCAGCCTTGAACAGAGTAAATGAAATGTTTAGATTGTCTTAGACAATTGGTAGTGGCAGACTCCTAGACTCTTGCCTCTGACTCTGGCTGCAGAGGAGAAGTAATGAACGTGTGCAGGAAGTCACAAGAAGACACCCATTTTACAAATAGATCTTCTGTGTAGTGAAGCCCTGCGCCTCTGTCCCATTGCCCTTACAGCAAAGTTATAATGACCCTTAGCAATTTGATTCTTCTCTATGCCGTATAACTACTTCTGTCTTTAGATTTTACGATGAATTCAGACAAATTAATCTTTCCCTTTTTAATTTCTGAGGAAAAAAGTGCCTTTCAGCTAGAAATGGCTATCAGGATGGGTGCTGGGATGAGGTGAGGGCAGCACTCAGGTAAATTAAGGAGGTTCCCATCTTTACCTTTGAGGAGTGCCTGCTTAAATTACTGGATCCTACACACCTGGCTTCCTCGACCCTGGTTCACACCGTAGGGACTGTATTATAATGCAACTCTTTTCTGTAGTGTACAGCATGATATTAGTATTGCTATACCTGTCATTCATTCAGCAGCACAATCTATTTTCTATGAGACAATATTGACATAATTCTAAGCCCTTGGAAAGACAATTCGGGCTGTTGGGTCTTTAAAACAACAATAACAGCAATATGGTGATAGGTTATTTTTTTCTGAGGCAGTAAAACTCAGTTGTAAAATGATTTTTTTAAAAATTCTCTACTCTTGAAGTCCTGACATGATCAGCACTGGACGTGACCCAAGGATGGAATGAAGAACATGAATGGATGACTGTTTCCTTAGCAACAGGAAACATATATTTCCTCTGAAACAGAGAGGCAAAAGAACCTCTTCTCATCCATTTTTCTTTCCATCTGCTTGGTGTTTCGCAGAGCGGTATGAAATTTTCATATTTTTCATCACTATTCTTAAAGACCTGTCATATGCAAAGCAACAATTATGTTTTTCAAATCGTTGATTAGGGCTCTCTTTCCACGCTGTGCATGAAGCTACCTTACTAAGACACAGGGAACTCTGTAGTGAGGCTATGTACAAACACAGGAATCTCAGCTCTTTCTGTTTATGCTCAAACAGCATTTAAAGACAAAGATGTTTGGTCTCCTAGAAAATACTGTTTAGTTGTTCTCATTCAGCACCAATATTTAACTACTCCCCACCCCTAGATGATTCTGATACCCACCAGCATTGAGAACCCCACCCCTAAGAAAATCTAAGGAATTAACAAATCAACTGGAAAAAAATTAATTCTATTTTTTGGAGATAAGAGCATAAGAAACATTTCAGAGAGTCTAGTTGACATTTTTCCATGATTTAATTGTTTTGCAGAATAAGAGTTCAACAAACTAATAAATCAAGGTCCCTAAAAAGGTCAATCTCTAAATCTACCTTGGGTTTTCGGGTATAGAAAGAACTGATGATTTGGCATCCACTGCTAAAAGATCCACCCCAGGTCTGGTTCCCCCTAGGCTCCCTACACCTAATGCAGAAGAATAATGAATCCAGAATCTCTTGCCTTGGATGGGTCCCATTGGGAATACAGTTCCAGAAGCCCCAGAGAATAGCTGGCATCTGTCTCCTCTCTGGCCCCTTTTAGGCAGACTAACGCTCACAGATCTTGTTGGCGTGAGTCAATGCAATGGTCCAGAAAAAGTGGGAAGGATTTACTTCCTATGTTCTCATCCAGCCACACCTTGGGTAGTGATGGAGGACAGAAGAAGATCTCAGATCCCCTGAAACTAGAATTTCAGATGGTTGTGAGTGTCCCCATGAGTGGTGGAAATTAAACACAGGTCCTGTAAGAGAGCTGACCCATCTCTCCATCACTAGGATTCAATTCTTAATTGGTTTTTTGTTTTTTTTTTTAACTAAGATCTCAAATTTGAGAGAGCCAGTCTTTTTAGGGACCTTCACTACATTGGTTCATTCATCTATTGCCCCTTCCAGCACAGTTTCGTGATGTCATATAGTATGAGAAGTCAGAGACATGATACAGTAGCTGGGGTTGAATGATGGGTTGAATGTTGGAATTGAAAAGCAACCCATGCAAAGCTTAGAAGACACAAGGACCAGAAAGATGCTATATGAATATAAAAATATAAACCACTTAAATAATCATAAGTAAAAAATATGAAAGACTACCACAGGTAAATGGAAAGAACTGAGTAGAGTTTTTTGTCAAATATTTTATAGAGTTAAAACACTATGAATGAGAGGATTAAACCAATAATATGTCACTTTTGCAAGAGTTAACTAAATAAGAAAATCAGTTAATAAATGTGACAATGACAATAAGTGAATATGGATAAAAATAACTTGATATGTTATAGAAACTTCTTGCTAAACAGTGGTAAGCAGAACGAAAATATTGTCCCCATTAGGAGTTTGCTAGAAATGCAAACTCTGTTTGGATGAACTGTGTCAGGACCCGTATCTTAACAAGATTCATGGCAGGAGTAAGTAAATGCTCAGGTTGGATGCTCGATGAGCTCTAGAGTAGACTAGATGCTCTACATGGATTTCTCCCTTAAAACTAAGAGGGAGACAACATTTGTGAGCTACACTTGATACTGGATCTTGAACTTAAAGTAAGGTCGGCAATTTGCCCACAGTAGCACAAAGGATAAAGTGCAAAGATCTGTTTGAAGCATAGGAGCTTGACTTTCCATACAAGGCTCTCTTTATCTGCAAACAAAGTGGTTCTTAAAAGGCAAGCTGGCCAGTGTCTTGGATGTTGGTTTGGACTCATTCTATAACTACTAGAAATAAGTTGTTTCTGGTTTTGTTTGTTGTTTGTATTTGCTTTTTAAATTACCAACCACAGAGTCTATCTGCATGGTCTTACCAGGTGTTACACTAGACATAAAAGGTGAGTAGAGATTGTTTAAGCCCACCTCCTGAGCCTCCCGATAGAGCACGTCTCCAGCAGTTTTTTATACCCAGATCTTCCCAGGAGACTTAAGGAATGGAACCTCAGTTTTCCCAGTGATCAAATCCCACACAAGATTTCACAGACTCCAGGAATGCCTGTACATTTCAGGGCCTGGAGTAGAGTTTTTCTTCATCCCACAATACAAGTCCTAGACAGTGCACAGCAATGTGAAAGGCCATTCAGAATTCTATCAGCCACTAAGCTGAAGATAAAGAATAAAGAAGAAGCTACCAGATAACACTGGTGGTAAAATATCCCAACATTTCCTCAGTTCTCTTCAACTAGTTAAGGAACACATTCTTCCAACTGAAAATCAAAACAAAATAGTTTTCAAAATCTCTTTTCAGTCATTGGAATAACCTTAAAATTTTGTTCTCCTAAGGTCTTTTTCAAATTCACTAGGTGACATGCAGCAAAAATATGTCAAATTCATTTGTTTGCTTTTAGAGAGATAGGTAGCTCTTACGAGGCTTGAATGACTGTTTTCAGGTTTGGTCTAACAGCAACTCAAAAGCAAGATGACTGTAATCAAGGGAGAGACGTGGCAAAATTCTGTAATGCAAGTACATATTTTACTTTTCCCTGGCTTTGAGAGAGGGAGGCTAGAGAACCAAAACAATTGCTCTAGAGACTGTGTTGTTCACTTCCACACATGCACTACAGATGGAAGGTGTCTTCCATTATAATCCCAAGCCCTTGAATTAACTTCTCTCTCTTCCATCTAGGTTTGTGGGTAACATTGGTAAGGTTAGGGCTGCCGATTTCCTCCAGCTGAAAGATGCAAAAAGTTAGATTCACAGAGAACCCCAGGCAGTGTTGCTGAATCATAATAATCTCTTATTTCCTTAGGAAAGCATTATGGCTTGTTTAGGAATATTTTATAGACCGGTCAAGATGCAATTGAATGAGACCTTTCTGCTGTGTGTTTAGGTGTGTGTGTTCATATGTATGTGGGTATGTATGTGTATGTATATGCACATGTATGTGTACACATGTAGTCTCAAGTGTCATTCCCCTGAGAGTAAACATCAACATTTTTTGAGTTTATTAAGATGGAGTATTTCACTGGTCAGGGTCGCACCAAGTATACTGAGATGGTAAACCAGAAAGCCCCAAGGACTCACTTGTCTCTGCCTCTACAGTACTAGAGTTCTAAAGCCCTGTCCACCTGCCATACTAGCTTTTGTCTTTTGGGTAATGGGCTCTAAAATGGTGTCTGAACTCGTATTATCTTGCTTGCAGTGCAAGAACTTTACCAACTAAGACATCTCCCCAACTCCCTTTTCTGTGCTCTTAAAGAAGCCATCAGCAGGAGGGATGTTAGTGGCAATCATCAGTCTCCCCAAAATGTTGCTTTTTAGGAAAATTATAACATAATGTGGCACTTGAGAATATGTATTTCTCTTTTGTGTGGTAAAATAGTGTGGCAGCCTTCAGCCAAGACATATAAACAGTATATGGCAAATCCAGAGTATGTGGGCTGCAAGTGTTGTGATCTCTGTCACAGACAATTGTGATGCTGGTAAACACATGCCAGATTTTTTACACTATGTGACTTTGGCCTTTGCTTCTAACAGGACAACAATGTACCCTTTTCCCCAAAGGTTTTTGTACTATTACAATAGTCATGTTTATAGTGCTTAGTGTTAATTGTCACGAAGACACTCTAGAATCACTTGTGAGTCGATGCTCTGACAATATCTCAGAGGAGTTACCTTAATTATTTTCATTGTGGGCATGACAAGTCCCTCAGCTCAGGGTTTGGATGGAGGATCCTGGAATAGGTGGTATAATTAAGTTATACACTAGGAAACACACATCTCGTTTTGCTTCTTGACTGAGGATACAGTGGTTCTGCTTCTTGACTGAGGAGAAAGTGTGAATAGCTCCCTCAAGCTTCTGCCACTGTAGCATCTCTAATATCCTAGGCCATAGGCAGAAACTGCATTAAAATAAACTATCCATTAGACTCTTAGGTCATAGTATTTTATCTCAACAACAGTAAATTGACTGAAGATCAAAATTGATACCAAGTGGTAAGACTATGTCTGCAACAAACAGCTATGTGTTATTTTTATGACATTAGAATTGTTTATGGCTGATTCAAGCTCCCGATGCCTTGACTTCCTCACCACCACAGACTATAACTTGAGTTGTGAGCCAGAGTGGATCTTTCTCCTTTAAGTTGCTTTGGTCAGGGTGTCTTATCACAGCAAAATGAAAAGTATGTAAGGTGACATCTTTCTGTTCTCTACATAAATATGTCCCAAAGTTATCAGTGGCTTACCACCAAGTGTTGAGGCAGATATGAGGAATAAGTGGGAATTTAGATTTCTAGCTAGGCTTATACCTAAAAAAAAGTTGAAAAGCCTTTCCTCTACCTCTCAATGTATGTAAAAACTAAGCTACCATTTTTTTTCATTGAGAACTGGATTTTCAAGAACTCCCTACAAGTCATTTGAACGACTTAATAAGAAAGAAATATATCTCACGAACTCCCAGCATGCCAGCTGATTGAAAGAGAAGAGCAATTGACAATGGATAAAACCTCCACATGGATCTGAAGTAGACACCAAAATGAAAGCCCATGCAAACTACCTCAGAGAGCAACCATGCTGAACAGCGGCTCTTGTAGACCAGGACAAGTGGCGGTAAAGTGGAGTGGCAAGGGCAATGGAACAGTTGACCAATGAGTCAAAACTCATGAGTTTCATCTTCTGTCTTTAACCTTCTCTACCAGCTTCTCTACCATTTTGTGGCCAGATCTTAATGCTAAATATTTTAGGTTTGTTTCAATTTGTATTTCACTTCAGGCACAGAAATCTATAATAGCTAAAGACAGTATAGTTGATCAAACAATGCCATGCCAGTTCAATTTATCCTTTTTTCTCATTCTTTTAAGTCAGACTAAGGAGAAAAATGACTAATCTCTTCTATGCAAGAAATCTGAATCCAGGCTTTTGGACACGCCAGACACAAGAGAGAGTGGGAAATAGTCTAGCTGATGTGTCCAAAAGCCAAGAATCTCTGTTAAGGGTTCTATTGTGGTGATAAAACAACCCAGACCAAAAGCAACTTGATGAGAAAAGGGTTTATTTGGCTTACACTTCCTCACCAAAGTCAATTACACAGATAAGTTAATGCAGGAACCTAGAGGCCGGAACTGAAGCAGAGACCATGGAGGAATGCTACTTTACTGGCTTGCTCCTCATGGTTTGCTCAGGTTGCTTTCTTATACAACCTAGGACCAGCCAGCCAGGGGTAGAACTTTCTGTGTGAGCTCCCATACCAATCATCAAAATCAAGAAATGCCACAGGCTTCCTTATGGTCCAGTTTTACCTCCATCTTCTCAACTGTTTCTCTATTCTCAAGATGAGTCTGGGTCATATCAAGTTGAGCCAAACCAACCAGCAGAGAAAGGAATCGAGCTAACCATTTAGCAAGCCTATTCAAAGGTTTACATAGTTTGCTTAAGATAGCTCCTCCTGCTCTTCAAGTACACTAACATTGTATTAATTCTGGCATATATTATATTATGTTTCATGTAACTATAATATATGAGGAGCACAGCCCTCTGTATCTTGCTTAAAAAGCACCTAGTGTGGCTTCCTGACACAGCTGCTGACAGATGTTGTGTTTGCCATGAGGAGGAAAATAGGATTGGTTCAATGAGCAGCAATGAGTATACTATGAGGGCCTAACAGTTTCTCACCTTTCAAGTGATGATAATTATCCTAAAAGACTGGATTTCAAGCACAAAGTTCCAAAATACTGAGATGCCCACATATCAAAATACCTAACAAAGGCTTAAAGTTCCTAAAGTCTCAAATGTCAAAAATCACAATCTTGAATGATTAAAACCCAAATGTTGTAATTATGAAAACTGGAGAGAGAGAGAGAGAGAGAGAGAGAGAGAGAGAGAGCTGTGATACATCAGAGGCAGAAACTTGAATTATTTCAGGGTAAGAATCAGCTTCATCATATGGCAATGAATTTTTCCATTGAAAAATAAGTCATTTGGAGAACTAGCTCAGTTTGTAGGGTGCTTACTTAGAACTCATAAGCCCTGGGTTCAAACCCCAATACTGCACAAACATTGGCTGTGATAACACACTTGTAATCCTGGCCCTTGGGATTTAGAGGCAGAAGATTAGGAGTGCAAGATCTATCCTCTAACACAAAGTGAGTTTGAAGAAAGTATGGTATACATTAGACTCTGGGGTGTTGGGAGAGAGTGGAACATCAGTTGTTTGCTTTGGCATTTTGAATAGCTAAGGAAATTGCAGGGCCTCTGTAGTGAAAAGGGGAGCAGGCCTGCTTTTCATCCCGCCCGGCTCCGGCACAGCTAGCTTAACACCCGAAATAACAACACTTAAACTGTATTCATTTAAGCACTGCCTGGCCCATTATATCTAGCCTCTTCTTGGCTAACTCTTACATCTTGATTAACCCATCTCTATTAATGTGTGTAGCACCACACGAGGTGGTGGCTTACAGGGAAGATTCTAACCTACGTCCATCTTGGAGAGGA
>LOJH01051090.1:0-12570 GCA_001685095.1 Ellobius talpinus
TCCCTTGGGATCCCCTAGAGGCAGGCCGGCGGGACTGCGGGTGGGTGGAGAATCTGCGGGCCGGGTCCTGGGTAGGACAGAGCTTACTGAGGGGCTAAAGCACTTAGAGCCACCCGCGGGAGGGGGAAGTCGGTGGCACACCGGTGCTAGCCTGACACGTCTCTACCAGGCCCTCCCCTGCAAGTCCCCATTTGACAGATGGGAAAATTGAGGTTCAGAGAGGCCAAATGATTCTCAAGGTCACCCGGCTAGGAAGCAACAGAGTCACGAGGGAATGGCTCTGAGAAGTCCTCGGAAGGACTGCCTAATGTGGGGGAGTTTGCGTGTGTAGGGCGAGGTCCCCTTTCCTTTGGGCAAGGCTCTGACATGGTCCAAGAGTGTGAGGAACCCCAGCCGCTGGGGCTGCGTGTCCTGGAGCATGATCGAAGGGGAGGGGCGGCGGAATGGGTGTGTGCGCAACCACGGGGGTATGTGCATGTGTGTGGGAGTGTGCATGGGTGGGTGGAGATGCACAGTTTTGCGTGTGTGCACACGTGTGCAGATGTCACTGCTACTGTGCCCTAGGGATCAGAGGCTGGGCTGGTTCAAGTGAACAGACGGTCTGGGAGAAAGAACTGCGTGCGGTTTGGATTCTGGAGTAACGGACCTGGGTATGTGTGGCTGAGGCTTTTCATTGCAGGTGTGCATGGGGTGTGGGTGCCATTGTGTGTGACAGGACGGGAGTGAGTGTCTGTGACTGGTGTGTGTGAGATGGGTCCTCTTGCTCTTAATGTAGGTCATGTAAGTTATGGCCTCCGGCAGGTAACTTGTCTAGAGAATGGGTGTTTGTCCCTGTATGGGTGCTTATAGTCCTCGCGGGTGACCGGGGTTACTTAATGGTGTCATGCAGGCCTTGGCACCCCCATGGCGCTAGCGGCCCCTTCTGGGCACTCTACTTGGTGCTCTCACGCACGATTTAACTACACAGCAGGGTGGGTGGGAGGTCAGGAGCCCAGGCTGGGGAGATACATGACAATTCTGGAGGGGCTGAGCCGGCACCCCAGGGACCTTCGTGTATGTGGCTTAGGAGCCCGCGGTTCCCAGGCTCTGGTTTCCCACTGACACCTCCCAGCCGCAGTGGGCTACCCTCACCCCTTCCCAAGAACGTTCTTCTCCACTCCGGTCCTCCTCCCCAAGGGCAGGCCCCTGGGGGATGCTACGGCCCCGCCTCCCACTCGCGGGGAGCCTAGGAGGGGGCGATGTGGGCAGGACGCCTGGGTTCTCTCCTCCCTCCTCCCATCCTAGGGAGAAATTCCTCCGAGGTCCCCTCAGGCACTGGGTTCCCAAAATAACCCTGCGGGGGAAGGGAGGCTGTTAAGGGAGGGGAAGCGGGAGGAGCGCAGAACCAAGCTGCGGGGTGCTGCAGGTGCCTGTGGGGTGCTGCAGGTGCCTGTGGGGTGCAAGCACTAGGAGAGGAGGGCCCGCTAGGAGGCTTGGGGCAGCATCTAACCCCTGGGGTCCTAGCTCGTCCTTTATTCTAGTAGAGTCCTTCTACCTTCCCGCGACTCTGCGGGTGGGCCGGAAGCCTCTCGGCTAGTCCATTTCCCAACTAGCGGGTTGCACCATCCCGGGGCAGGACGGTTTAACCCCGGGAGTGGCAGCAGTAGACAACTCCGCCCCTGCCCAGCAGGGGGCGTGCCTGCTGCGCCCGGACGCTCCCCTGGTGCCTCCTCTAACTCCCACTCTGCTTCTCCCAGGACAAGGGTAGGGTTCGAGCCTCGTGGGAGCATAGCTTGGGTCCAGCCCACCGGCACCGGCGGCCATGGCGAGCACTCTGGACTTGGACAAGGGTTGCACGGTAGAGGAGCTGCTCCGAGGTTGCATCGAAGCCTTTGGTGAGTTGCCTGCAGCACGAAGGGGCACACCCTGAAGCAGACCCCTGGCCAGGACCTACCCAGACTCCCGCCCATCCTGCAGTCCACTTAACGAAAGCCCCTCTTCTTTGCAGAGAGGTGCCCAAATATACCTCTTATCCAGACGGCAGGGAATTGGGGGGCTGGGGAGTCCCAACTCTGACCCGGGAGGGGCATTATCTGTTTCCCTGGGGATCCGGAGGAACTCTATCTCTAGCCTGGGAACTGTTTCCGGTAGATGGGGGTTGGTTTATCTGGTGAAGGGGTGCCCCTTCCCCCAGCACTCAGGAAATGACCTCTGGATTCTTGACCCCGGGGAACCAAGGCTCCTTCCGCCCCAGCTGGTTCCCCTCCGGACTATGGGCTTGCTCCAAGCTCCCCTCCTCCATCTCCTGGATCCTGTAGTACCCCTTGCCCACCCAAGCTTATTTCTTAACTTCGACCTCCAGGCTCTGGAGTGCTGAGAAAAGCAGTAGGTGGGCGGGGTCAGGAGTGCAGACCCAGGGACCTGACACCAGACTAGGTTTAGCTAGCTGAGCCTCCCGACCACCTTCTCTTTGACTTTTGGAGCAGATGACTCCGGAAAGGTGCGAGATCCGCAGCTAGTACGCATGTTTCTCATGATGCACCCCTGGTACATACCTTCCTCTCAGCTGGCTGCGAAACTGCTCCACTTATATCCTTGGCGGGAATGGCTGAGGCCTGGGTGTCCGGTTCACGAGCCCATCCTGCTTAGCTTGCTCAGGGCCTTAGTGGAGGCTGTCTAGTCTCCTAGGGCTTACCTTGTACCTAGCTGAGGTCTTGGTCTCTTCTGTGACTAGGCCTTGCCCTCACTTTCCCCTAAGGTCTTGGATCTGCCCCTGCTCTGTCCAGGGACCTCTTCTTGTCCTTTAAGGCTAAGTCCTCCTCTCTGCCTATGGTGGAGTCCTGACCTCTACCTCCATCAATGACTGCTCCCACAGTGTTTATCCCCTCTCCCTGAATCCTCTTGGAACCCAGGCTTTGCCTAGAGCCCCACCCAGGGTACTCAGGTCCCGCTCTCTGCTTCGGATCCTAGCCTTAGGTTCGGTGCTGTTGTCCTTAACTCCCCCTTACCTATCAGCAATCCCGGACAGACAACTCTAATTCTCTACAGGTGAAAACGTGTCACCTAGTCAGGTGAGTCTGGGCCCTGCCCCTCCTCTTGCTGCCTTCCTCAAGCTTCAGATGGGCTGCGGGAGTGGACAGCATCCAGGGGACTGACCATGGGGGTTTGCCGGGGGACGCTGTCCAGATGTGCTGCTGGCCCTGCTATTTTCTGCTGGTGTGTGGACTTGGGAATGAGAAGGAAAGCGCTGGAGGATGGGGGTGGGGGGGTGTTCGAATAGAACATACTTTGGAGACTCTTTACCTCGCTCTTTGGGGGTCGACACAGTCCTCATAGTTCCTTCCCTTGCCCCCTTGGGGATGGCGAAGGGAGGGAGGGCTGCTCTAGGTGACTTGACTCTGCCTGCCCCTCCACCAGGTACTGGATCTCAGCATTCCCAGCAGAGTTTGACTTGAACCCAGAGCTGGCTGAGCAGATCAAAGAGCTGAAGGCTCTGTTAGACCAAGAAGGGAACCGAAGGCACAGCAGCCTCATCGACATCGAGAACGTGTGCGTGGGGTGGGGGGAGCTCGGGACACTTAAGCAGCCTCCACCATATGTGCTTAATAAATGTCTGTTCAACTGAATGAGTGAGGGTCATGTCACTCTTGCTTTAAACCCCCATGGCTCCCTGTCACCTTCAACGCACCTCCAGCTATTAAGGCCCTTCGTGGCATCAGGCCAGCCTGACTGTCCTGTTCTGTCTCCCGTGGCCTTCCCTGCATCCCACACACTTCATACTGCGGCTCTTTGGGTCCACTTGCCATTGTCTGTGTCCTGCATCCTTCCTCTCCACAGTACTCGCTCTTGTTGCCCTGTCTCCTCCATTCTCACCAGACTCAGCACGAGTGTGATGCCCCTGCCTGGTGAGGGCATAGACGCTACTCTTCCAGGGCAGAATTTGCCATTCTTTCCTGTGTTTCCCGAGATGCTTTGTGCAGACTCCTGCCCAGAGCCCTGGGAACATGTGTCCCACTGTTTGGTGATGGCATGTTTCTGTGTCTGTCTCCCCCAGTAGATTGTGAGCTCCTCGAGGGCAGGAACCGTGTCTTGCTCATCTCTGTACCCCAGCGCCTAGCACAGCGCCTGGCACAGAGTACGTTGTCCATCCGTGCGTTGAGTGCATGGTTAAAGGGATGTGTGGAGGAGTTGCTGGGACTTGGGGATGGTAATGCTTAGGGATGGTGGCCCCTGTTGTTTAGGTCCCAGCTCAGTTTGAGTGGCATGTCTGAGTATATGTGGGGTCATAGGAGGCAGGGGACATCTCCGGCACAGGGCTCACTACCCCTGCTCCCCCAGCCCCACCTACAAGTGGAAGCGGCAGGTGACTCAGCGGAACCCTGTGGAACAGAAAAAGCGCAAGATGTCCCTGTTGTTTGATCACTTGGAGCCTATGGAGCTGGCAGAGCATCTCACCTACTTGGAGTATCGCTCCTTCTGCAAGATCCTGGTGTGGCCTGAAGGCTTGTGGTTGGGTGCCGTGCGGGTTGAGAAGGGAGTTCCAGAAAGGGCCAAGACTTGGGAATAGGCTGGCTCTTGAGCATGGTCGGGTGGTTCCATCAATGACAGTGGGAGGGTGAGCCAGGCTGAGAGCCATGGGAGAGGTCAGCAGGGCACTCAGGCCAAGTCCACCTGCCCATAGTTCCAGGACTATCACAGCTTTGTGACCCACGGCTGCACCGTAGACAATCCTGTCCTGGAGCGATTCATCTCCCTCTTCAACAGTGTCTCACAGTGGGTCCAGCTCATGATCCTCAGCAAGCCCACAGCCACGCAGCGGGCGCTGGTCATCACACACTTCGTGCATGTGGCAGAGGTGCCCACTTTTCCCGTGTGCCCAGCCTCCATGGTCATCAAGCCCTTCCCCTTCTCTCCAGTGACGCGCTGCCTCCCCCTCCCTATTTACCTCTCAGAAGCTGCTGCAGCTGCAGAACTTCAACACACTGATGGCTGTTGTTGGGGGCCTGAGCCACAGCTCCATCTCACGCCTCAAGGAGACCCACAGCCATGTCAGCCCTGAGACCATCAAGGTACCTGGTTCAGGAGGGGCCTATGCTTCCAGGGTTGTAGCTTTCCCACTGCAGAGCTGCAGCCTGGGCATGACTGTTGTCTACAGTGGGGGAAACAGGCTTGGAGGAAGAAATGAGAGCTCTAAGCTGTACAACACAAGCGGCAGTGGCGGGCCCCCAGGTCTGCTTGGTCCCAAAGCTAATTTCTTTTTTTTTTTAATGTGTGTATGTAGGAGTATGTATAGTGTATGCATGTGCACAAGTGCATGCAGGAGAACAAAGGTTGACATTTAGTCGTTTCCCCTCTCCATTTTATCTTTTTAAAATTCTTAATCGTTTATTTTATTGATGGGTGTGTGTGCATGCCATGTATGTTCATGTGCCCATGGAGACCAGGTGGATCCTTTGGAGCTGGAGTTGCAGGCAGGTGTGAGCTGCCTGATCTGGGTACTGGAAACAGAACTCTGGCTTTCTGGAAGCTCAGCAACCTTAACCTCTGAGCCACTTCTCCAGCCCCATTTTTTCTTGAGATAGGGTCTTTTTCTGGACCCAGAACTCACCAGCTGGCTAGACCAACTGGCCAGTGAGCTCCAATGGTCTGTTTTTCTCCATCAATGAGTGCTTTGGTTACAGCCTGACTTTTATGTGGGTGCCAGGGACCTACACTTGGGTCCTCATGCTTTACTGAGGGGCCATCTCCCCAGTGGCTACATCATGAGACCCTGTCTTAGAAAAAACAATAATTATAAAAGAGCAAAAGTCACTATATAGTTTAAAAAGTAGAACACTGGAGTCTGGAGAGATAGCTTGGTGGTTAAAAGTACTTGCTCTTGCAGAGGACCCAGTTTCAATACCTAGCACCTACAAACTGGCCCAGGCATGCACATGATGCACATATACACATGCAGGCAGAACAGCACACATGCATAAAATAAAATAGATCTTTTTTTTCCATAGTTTTTCCAAGGCAGAGTTTCTCTGTGTGGCCCTGGCTATACTGGAACTTACTCTGTAGACGAGGCTAGCCTTGAACTCAGAGGTCCACCTGCCTCTGCCTCCCAAGTGCTGGGATTAAAGGTGTGCAGCACTACCACCCAGCAATAAATCTTAAAAAATAAAGTAATGAAGACTGTTGACTGGAGTATGCACTTGAAGACCCTGGACTCTGACCAGCACCAAGTCTAAACAAACAAGAGCCCAGAAAACATTGCTTCCCCTTAAAGGATGATACAGTGACCCCTGCCCAAGTATCAGGTCAGGGTGGGGGACTCCATGATGAGGGCTTTCCTTTGCTTCCTATCTTTAGTGCGTGCACATCCCATTTTGTTGCTCTGAGTAGGAGCACGTGTGATTTTCTGTCTCAGGTTCTTTTATTCCACCTGGATGGGAGAGGCTTTCCATCCTGTTGTGTGGGGCAATTGGTCATTTTCGTTGTCCCATGTTATTGTAAGTCTGTCCTAATTTAGTATTTTTGTATTGTTGAGGGTTTTCTTTTTTGTAGATGAATTCATTTAGTGTATGTGTGCTCATATGTGGGTGTGTACATGAGTCCACGCCACAGCTCTTGGGTGGAGCTCAGAGGACAAGTGGCAGGAGTCTGTTCTCTCCCTTTACCACATAGGAGATTAAACCCAGGTCCTCAGTGGCAAGCCTTTATCCACTCAGCCATCTTGCCAGCCTCTTTTCTCTCTTTTGTTCTGTCTCTTCCTCCCTCCCTCTCTTTTTCTTTCTTTTTTTGATTCAAGGTTTCACTGTGTAGTCCTGGCTGTCCTAGAAATCCCTACGTAGACCAGGCTGATCTTGAACCCGCAGAGATCTGCCTGACTCTGTCTGTCTCCTGAGTGCACTTCCATGGGGTTTGTTTTTGAGATTGGGTCTCATATTCTAGGCTATCCTTGAATTTGGGGTGTGGCCAAGGATGACCTTGCACTCCTGATCTCTTGCCTCTGCCTCTGGTCAGAGACATATACCCCCACACCTGGTTTATGGAGGTTCTAGGGATCAAATCCAGAGCCTTATGCATAATAGACAAGCACTATACCAACAGAACTACACTCCTTTCTCAAGGTTTTTTTGTGGGGGGGACCCTACCACTGCTTTTTTTCTAGAGTCAAGATTTCTCTGTATAGCTCTGGCTGTCCTGGAACTAGCTCTGTAGACCAGGGTGACCTCGAACTCACAGAGATCCCTCTGCCTCTGCTTCCCAAGTGCTGGGATTAAAGGCATGCATCACCATTGCCCGCAACCTCAACCACTTTTTGAGACAAGGTTTTGTATAATACTGGCTAGCTTGGAACTCACTGTGTAGATGGGGCTGGTTTTGAACATACAAATTCAAGCCCATAGTGATCCTCCTGCATCTGCCTTCCCCCTGCTGCGATTCTGGGCTTATGTGACCATACTCAGTTTAAGGTTTTTCCACTATTTACCATCACCAGACACGCTGTGTAATAACATCCTTTTTGGTCAATAGATCTGTGCTTAAATGTTGATAACCTGTGCTCAGCCCTGGTGTGCGTGTAAGGTAGCTTATCGTAATTGTTTCCTTGAACTCATAACTTAAGAGCTCTGACCCCTGAAGTTTGAGAGAGCAGTACTGGGAGTCAGTAAGGGAGGATGTGACCTTTCTGCCTACCTTGACCTTGTTCTCCATTCCCACAGTTTTAGGACTGAGGTAGGAGGACGATTGAGTGGTGTGTGTGAGTGATGCTCTGATCTCCCCCCCCCAGCTCTGGGAAGGCCTGACAGAATTAGTGACAGCCACCGGCAACTACAGCAACTATCGGCGTAGGCTGGCGGCCTGCGTGGGCTTCCGCTTCCCTATCCTGGGTGTGCACCTCAAGGATCTGGTGGCCTTGCAGCTGGCGCTGCCTGACTGGCTGGACCCCGGTAGGACCAGGCTCAATGGAGCCAAGATGAGGCAACTTTTTAGCATTCTGGAGGAGTTGGCCATGGTGACCAGCCTGCGACCACCAGTGCAAGCCAACCCTGACTTGCTGAGTCTACTCATGGTGAGGGACTGGGCACAATGTCCTGTATTTGCATTTGCTATGGTTGTGGGCTTGCTGGGTTCAGAAGGAGCTGAGGTTTAGCCCGGACTCTGGGGTTTGCACTGAACTCTGAGGTTTGCACTGAATTCTGAGGTTTGCACTGAATTCTGAGGTGGTTCCAAGCTTGAGCTGAGACACAGGCCTGTGGTCTGATCGCAAGGCTGCTATGTGGACCTTGGGCTGGGTCTGAGGCTGGGCCTGGGTCCTTGGTCCTGAGTTGAGCTCTTGGCAGTGGGTTATTTTCAAAGGCTAGGACTAATTTGTGGATTTGCTGGGTGACATGGGTGATTTCTAACATGGTCCTGGCTCCTGAGTGAAGTTCTTTTAGTATTTATTAATTTAGGTTTTGGAGACAGGATCTCACTCTGTAGCCCAGGCTGACAAGAACTTACTAGGGAGCTTTGGCTAACTTTGAACTCGTGGTCTCTTTGCCTGAGCCTCCAAAGTGCTTGGATCACAGGGACCGTGCTTCACTCTGGGCAAAGGTTCTGACTCCAGTCTTGGCTGATATTTTGGCAGTGCATTGTTTTTAAAGCTTTCTCTGTGGGCCGGCTGGCATGGAGTTGGTTGGGGTATTTTCTAAGCTGGCTTTTGTCCTGAGTTTAGCTGAGTTTAGCTTTCACATCAGGGCAGACTGGCAGTCCTGGGATCCTAGGTTTGTAGCTCCTAAGTAAGAGGGGAGCGGGGACCTGAGGGTATGACAAGACCTATGTGTCTCAGGTGTCCCTGGATCAGTATCAGACGGAGGATGAGCTGTACCAGCTCTCGCTGCAGCGTGAGCCACGTTCCAAGTCATCGGTAAGGGAGCCCCTCACCCCTCACTTTGCACTTGAGGATTCCAGGGTGCAAGGACAGAAAGAACATTCCCCATCCGCTGAACCCACCTACTTGCTTGACAGGGCATCCTGGGGGTGGGGGTGGGGGTGGGGCTGGCTTTGGGCAGGCTCTTTCTTTCTATTTATTGGAGCCTTAGGTTCATTCCCACTCTGGTCCCAGCTCAGACCTGAACATTCCCACAGCCAACCAGCCCGACCAGCTGCACCCCGCCTCCCCGACCTCCTGTGCTAGAAGAATGGACCTCAGTTGCCAAGCCTAAGCTGGACCAGGCCTTGGTGGCAGAGCATATTGAGAAGATGGTGGAGGTGAGAGGCCTGGAGGCCAAGGGAACCTGCTGGGAGCAGGGGTCTGTGAAGCAGTGTTTCTCCAGCGCCTTGCCCTGGGAGCTACCACAGGTGCCACATCTGATGGCCAGTGCTCTGGTCATCCCCAGGAGGCACAGAGCACAGCATACTAGCTGCATTATGGGCTGGTGAGGCAGGGCTGAAAAGGGACATGGGCTCAGATGCTCCTTTTAATTCGCCCTTCTCCTGGCCTTGTATGTTCCTCTGCAGTCTGTGTTCCGGAACTTTGACGTCGATGGGGATGGTCACATCTCCCAGGAGGAGTTCCAGATCATCCGGGGCAACTTCCCTTATCTCAGCGCTTTTGGGGACCTGGACCAGAACCAGTGAGGAGGACTAGAGCCTGGGGGGGCGGGGTAGAGGGAAGGCGTCAACCCACTTCCCCTTGGGTGTGCAGAGAGCAAGGCCTTGCCTGGGAAGCTGTGGCTGTGATGTTTTGGGGTGGGTGGAAGCTGCCAGCCATAGAGGGATAGTGTTACCTTGCTAGTTTGGACAGATGGGGAGCCCCACCTGAGCCTTGCAAAGAGAACACTATTTTATTTGTGGAGCTCACAGCTGCCAAGAGTGTGGGGAAGTTGAGCCCCTGGGTAGCTGGCTTTAATGAACAGTAAGAAAGGCCGTAATTAGCAGCACCCACTTGCTTATCCACAATTCATATGCTGACAATTTGGAAAAACATCTGGTTCTCTGAAGCAGATTAAATGTGCCCTCTGAACCATGTTTATGCTCCATTTTTGCTGAGATGACAAAAACCCAGTCAAAACTTACAGACCATCCCAGGTTGATTTATTTTTAATTGTGACCTGTATTTTAAAAATATGTGATTTGGGGGCTGGGAATGTCTCAGTTGGTAGAGTGTCTGCCTAGCATGCAAGAAGCCCTGGGTTTCATCTTTAGTATAACGGGGTGCAGAGACACTCTCCTGAAATCCCAGCATTTGGGAGGTGGAAGCAGGGCAGGCAAAAGCTCAAAATCGTCTTCTACTACATAGCAATTTTGAAGCTAGCCTGGGCTACATGAGACTCTCTGTCTGAAAAAAAGTTTATTATTATTGTTCCCACATTACAAAAATTGATGGTAAAAGCAAAATCCAGGTAGTAAAGTAAATTCCCAATGAACAAAATGCTTAAAGAAAAAAAAAAGCAAGGTCAGAGGCAGGAGGGTTTCTGTGAGTCTGAGGACAGTCTGTTCTACATAGAGAAACAGTGTCTCAAAAAAAAAAGCTAAAGCTAAACTTCTTTTCCTCATTATGTAGCCCAGGCTAGCTTGAACTCATTATCTAGCTCAGGCTGGCCTCAAACTCAAAGTGATCCTTCCTTAATTTCTCTAGTGCTGGGATCACAAATGTGTGCCACCATGCCTGGCTGCTTTCGTCCTTTTTGGCACCCATGTAAAATGATTTTGGTATGCAATGTGCTTCATAGACAAACTAGATTCATGTGTGGATCTGTTCCCACTGGTGGCCGGACTGCAATAGAAGCTCCCAGTTCCATGTTTTCTCCCTGGGCTGGTGGGTGTGTTTGCTTTTGTTTTTCTTTCTGAGCTCTTAACCCTGGAGGCCATAGCTTCACGGAGTCTCAGCCCTAAGACTCAACCTTATATAAATTCAGACAGCTGATTGGCCACCAAACCTCATTATTGGGCTCCTAAAGATGGAGGAGGCTATTTACCTGGGCTGTGTAGGTCAGTGGCAGCTCCTGGGCTTAGCGTGCACAGGGCCCTGGGTCTCATCTCTAGCTCCCTCAGACTCAGAGACCAGTCCCAGCTCACTGCTTCTTTTGAGTTTGTTATCCCTTCCCCTTATTCTGTCTTTCTTCTTCTTTTTTTAAAGTTGTTTAAGTCAAGATTGCTCTGTGTACCAGGGCAGCCCCAGCTAACTTAACTATAGCCAGGTGTGGTGGTGAACTCCTGATTCTCCTGCCTTGGGCTCCCCAGAAGGCCCCTGGTGGGAGGTCTGCCCCAGGTGTGTACTGCACCATGGCTTCTGAAGCTCTCTCTGTCTGGAACATGGAGATTCCTATCTCTTCAAAATCATCTGTGCATTTTAAAAGACTGTTGATTACTTTTGTTATTATTTCATTTATTTGTTTACTTTCTTTTTTGGAGACAAGGTCTCGCTCTAACTTAATCTAGCTGGGAACTTACTATGTAGCCCAAGCTGGCCTTACAGTCTTAGCCTCCGGAGTGCTGGGTTTTCAGGGATGACTCACCTTGGCCCACAGTTTAGTTTTTTCTGTGCTGAATTTGAACCCAGGGCCTTATGCGTGCCAGGCAACCACTTCATCTTTGAGCCACATCCCTGGCCTGTTTGTGTGTTTGCTCTCTGCAGTATCACACACATCTTCCCATGTGGATTCATGTAGGAGTGCATAATTTATTTATTATTTATCTATTTAGCTATTTTGGGGTTCTGGGTATTGAACCTAGGGCTTGCATATTCCAGGCAAGCATCTACCACTGGGCTCTGGTGTCCACACTGCATCATCCTTTAGAGGATGCACTGTGTGGCTGGCCATCCCTTCACCTGTGCCTCCTCCAACCGATGTACAGGGAGATGGTCCAGAGCTGCTCTGTTATTAATTATCTGTCCTGCTTCTGGGAAAATATTTGTATCCACTCCTTCAGGCCAACGTTTCTGGAGGAGACATTCCTAGAAGTGGGATCAGTGGATCCAAAGAAATGTACATTCTAAGTTAGGAGAGAGAGACTGCCAGCTGACCTCAGACAAGGTTGGACCCTGTTGCACCCCTTTAGCCGTGCCCAGGTGCCTGTGTCCCAGCCTCCTTGCCAAGAGCAGAGGTTATAATAAGCCCTAGGGTTTTGCCAGTTGAGTTGGAAAATGGTGTCTTTGTTAATTTGCATTTCTCCAACCCAACTGGGGACTATCTATTCATATGTTTATTGGCCACTTATATTTCTTCTGTTAATTGTTTGTCATCCTGCTGGGTTTGTGAGTCTTCTCATTGATTTTTAGAATCTGTACTAATGGATATTAACCCCTTGATGTTGAGTATATTTGCAAATAATTTCTTCATTGTCACTGATGTTGTCTTTTTCCATATAATTTTTTTTAAAGCTTCGTGTGTTTGATATGTCAGCGTTTTCTCTGATGGCTTTTTGGATTTGTATGATATGTAGAAAGGCCTTCTGCTCAAGGTCACAAAACAATTCTCAACTCTTACTTTCATGATTTTATATATTCATCTGTGTGTCTCATTCCAGAAGAATGTGGTTTTCATGCAGCTCACATGTCATAAAGTCTGTCTGTCTATCATCTATCTATCTATCTATCTATCTATCTATCTATCTATC
>LOJH01051093.1:0-12569 GCA_001685095.1 Ellobius talpinus
CCAAAATGACTGCTAATGAAGGGCTGCAATACTCAGAGATCAATGCTTCATTTAACCACCATCACAGAGGCTTTCTTCTCCACTCTTCCAGTAGATGGGAAAAAAAATGCAAGAGACCTACTGTCAAACATTAAGCAGAGAAAGGGAGTCCTTGGAACATACAGCTCTAAATGAGATTTCTCTATCAAATCTCTCCCCTCAGAGCCCAGGGAACCCCATAAAAGAGAGATCAGAAAGAGTTTACGAGTGAGACGTGATGGAGGACACCAGAAGAACAATGGCCTCTGAATCAACTGAGCAAGATTCATATAAACTCAGAGACTGAAACAGTAAGAACATACCCTCCATGGATCTGTGTGTATATCTTTCTGCTTATTATTTGTATGGGACTCCTGTTTGTGTGAACTGGAGGGTCTCTGATTCTTGTACCTTCTCTCAAGGCTTTTTTTTCCTTCTGTTTGGATTCCTTGGGCAGAGTCTGTGTGATGGTTTTGATTTTATCTTATACTTTATTTTGTCAAGTTTAGTTTTTATCTTGTAGAAGCCTGTTCTTCTCTAATGAGATGCAGGAGTTGACCCAGAGGGGAAGGGAGTTGGGGCGGGACTGGGATAACAGACAGTGGGGAAACTGTAATCAAGATATATTTTATGAGAAAAGAATCTATTTTCAATAAAAATTTCAAAGAAATGAATAAAGAAATGTTTCTTTTCAGAAAAGGAACAGAAATGTCCATCAGAACAAACTGAATTCACCATCTGATAAAATTAGTATCTGGGGAAAATATTTAGCATATCAGATCCTAACTATTAACAGTATTTCTATTTTATGGACTTATGGAGTAATCAGAGAAAAGAAATTCATTAGTATTGTCTTCTACACACATTCATAAAATCACTGCAAGAATGGACTTGTATATAAATATCTAATATGTTTGCCACTTGTATTATAGTTTCCCTAGCTTTGCTATGTTCTTTTCCTAATTGGACCACTGAATCAGATATCTCTTTCTATCATTTTGAATCATATTTAGATGTATTTTAAATTATACTTTTCAACCAGAAAATAAACCACTTTGTAAATGGCTGACTATATATCACAACACAGTTTACAGAAATCTCAAAAATGTTGGAATTAAAACCGTTGCTTTATCTATGTCAAAAATGTGTCTGTTCTCAAGATCATAAATGTAATTTTAGTAAATAAAAATACATGATAATTTTAAGAAAAATAAAAACATGAATTATGGTGCTTCAAATTAAATTAGAAATTTCTTGAAATATGTATTAATCATTGATTTATTCACCAGTTTGTTTATTTCATTTATAACTCAATAGTCTGAAAGTGTATATATATATGTATGTATATTATGTTATTTCTTGTGTTTAGTAGACTGGAATGATATATTTGAAATAAAAATTATAATTGTTTCTATTTGTCATAAAAAGTTTTTCCGTCTAATGAATCAGCTTTTTTAGCTTTATTGAACAATATCCTCTTACAACAAATTGAAAAGACATTAAGTGCCAGTAAACCATATTTTAGCATATGTCTTTTAAATATGTGGGATGAAATTAATACAAAGTGCTTAAGAAAGATTAGGAGTGCTGTAAATATTGTGCCAAGCATTTTAAATGTTGTATTAAATTCTTACAATAGCTATACAAAACTTTACTTATGTTTTAACTGAGCTTATTTGCAAATTGTTAATGAAATGAACTGATTAGTATTAGAGAGTAAAGAAGAAAATCTAAAAAACATTTTTTTTCAAACCTAATCTTAAGTTAAAACCAGATCTAAATTCTGATACGGATGAGTTTAGATAAACCCATTCTCAGAGTCTTCCATGCTCATAGCCACATTCAATTACTGATATAGTCCCTTTTAATCATTAAGAATGGGTGCTTTATATCCACTAAGCAGGGCTCACATGGGTTCACAGAGACTGAAAAAGCAAGCAAAGGGGCCTGCATAGGTCTGTACCATGAGCTTTACTTATATGTTATGGCTGTTCTTTTGCCTGCTCTTGAGACGGTTTTCCTCCTATTGGGTTGCCTTGTGGAGCCTTCATATGAGACCCTTTTGCCTTGTCCTAGTGTGTTTTGCTTTGTTAATTTTGACTATTGGAGGCCTGCTCCTCTCTTGGAGGCCTGCTCTCTTCTGTAGAGAAAGTAGTCGGGGAGCGGGTCTGGAAGGATGAGGAGGCACAGTAAAGCTAGAAGGAGTAGAGGGAGAAGAAACTGTGGTAGCTGCAATGTATTACATGAGAGAAGAATCTGTTTTCAATAATGTTAATAAATGTGTGTTTTAAAGACCTACTTAGTTTGATTTATTCATTAATGCAACTGGAAGTTGAATACTTGAAGACCTAACCATAATATTGTGAATGATTGAATCACTACTTTCCTTCTCAGAGGATGATCAGAACACCCCTGGGAACTTGGGAAATAAGTCAGTGGTTCCTTGTATTCTTCAAGATAAAAAACAAAAACAAAAAAACAAAAACAAAAACAAACAAACAAACAAAAACCCAAAAACCCCACCATGTACTTGTCAGGGTCTACATTCTGGCCATGTCATATCTAGTGAATCTTCTGACTAAATTTCATGTTCCAACCTACTGAAACAGAACATGAATTTCCTCCCAAGCTAATGAGAACTGTGAACATAGAATTTCCTTTTTGGTAATTATTTCATTTTCTTCTACCCATTATCCTTTAAGACTACAATCTTATTTCTCCAAAGAAACTTCTTGGCCTAACTTTCCAACAAAACTGCATACCACTGTGGGATGAAAAATTTCCATATTCTCTTTCTAACAACTGCTATATTTATATTTGCTGTAGAAGTTGGTACAATGGCAATCTTAACAGTGATGTAGGAGGACTAATTTGTAACTTATATTGAGACAGTGGTGGTATCAGGGTTTCCAGGAAATGAACTTACAACAAAATGATTTTTCTCTATTAAAGATTGACTTCAACAGCCCCTCATCTCATTGAATATGAAAAGTAGAACGTGTACTTGCTTCAAAAGTGATCAATTAATTATTTTATCTCCTTAGCAGAGGCTTGGTTCTTTGACAATAAAATAGGGTACATTTAAGCCATGTGACAATATCCACTGTGGAAGAGACAATAGGTAGGGGCTCATCTTGATCAGCTCAATGGGGAGGAATTCATATGTTAATTTCCAAAGGAATTGCTTAAATTAGTGGGGGAATTACATACCAATGTCACCATGTTCCTCAGAACAATGCAAACTTCAATGTTTTGTAGCAGATATCGCCTGAAAATAATTAGAATTTCCATTGATTAATATTTTTTGCTGTTGTTACTCTAAGAAATAAAAAGTATGGTATTTCGTTTCATACAAATAAATTCTGTGAAGCAGACTCAAAATAAAGAAATATCAAAATTAATGGAACGTCTGGACTGTAGGATTGGAATTATATATGTAGTGCTGCGGCCATGGCCCAGAAACCTCTAGCAGTTATTTGGTGAGTTCTAGATATAACAATGTATTTAGGGGTGGCCCATCCATGGTCTCTTGTCTGGGTGCCAGAATAGCTACAGATGAAGTACTACTGCAAGGCTGCAAACATACTCAAAGCATTAGGAAGCATTGTTGCACATTTTTAGCTCAGTTGTGAAGTTGAGATCATAAACTACGTAGATGACAGCACATGCCGGAAATGTCATAGAAAATAAACAAAGACATGAGCTGATGATTTGTCTGCCTGTGTGTCTTCTATTTATGGAGCTTCTATTGTTATTATGCAAAATAAGTGTACTTTATATGTACTCCTGGGAAACTGGTGATGGAAAGAGCAGTTATCAACAGTGTTTTAAACTATGAACCCAAACAATAAGTATTTAAGGTTATTTAGGGGACAGGTAATTTTTTTAATTTATTAATAATGGTGCTTCCAAAGTTGAGCTGCCTCTCCTGCACTGACTATTGCACTTTTTAAGCCTCTCTTCACAGTGTGTGCACAGCTAAGATGAAGAAGGGTCCAAATTCTATTTTCAACCATTTAATTTTTATTTAAAAAAAGTAAATTTGCTCCTCTATTGTTTTTAATCCCAGCCTGACTCATCAATTACCACAAAAGAAAACAACAGTTGTGATGAAGGAAGATTATTCAGTAAAAGGCTGAGAGATGAATTAAGTTTTTGTAAAGACAAATAGGAAGACACTACTTACTTTGTTGAGACTTTGTGCAAAGTTTCAGTCTATAATTTGTAAATCCAAAACTCATTAAGTAAATGATCATGATGCCAAATTAATATGTTACCAAGGACTCTGCCTTAAGGACAAACTAAAGGAACTGAACAATTTTGAACANATTTATTTTCTCAACAAAACTGTTTTTTGTTAAAACTTTTGTATATTCCATTGTACAATCTACTTATGTGGTATAATGCTTAAAAACAGACAAATTAAATAAAAGGATTTAATGATAATGAGTTTATTATGCTATTCATAGAGTTCATAGCAATTTATATTATTCCTTAAGGAAGAGATGATATTTTTAAAGTTAGTTTGTCTCATCAGACTATAGATAGGCAAATTTTAAAAAAATAGAAGTTTGAGGAGTAGAAAGGCAAATTTTCAGTCCTATAATTTGAAGGTAGATGGTGGCACCAATATAACAATTATAGCTCAAGTAGTTACTTTTATTAAAAGTATTGACAAATACAGTATCAGTGAAAATATGGCTTCCTTAGCATCATTAAAGTGTGTTCATACTAGATATAGAAAACAGGCATTAAAGCAATTAATTGTCTTCATTCCTTGTCAACATATCTGCTGCTTTACAGATTACATCCCAGCAACAGAAGGTAAAAGAAAGGGACTTTTAAAATTAATCAAAAACAGCACGTTTGCCATCCAAAAATCAAGCTGGTAATGCAGCATTACACAATGCAGCAAGAAAATTTATATATATGAGTATTACTCATGGTAACAATGTACAGACTGTCATGAAGATTTAATTATCAGTGGTCCAAGGAATCCAGTTGTCACCAGTGTAGGAACTCCTTGAAAGTCTTTATGCTGATTATGGCATCTTTGCTCACTTTTCTGAAATAAGATGGCTAAGTCTACATTAAATACCAAAAACATTTTATGGTTGGCACATCTTATTTAGTATTTTCTGGTATCAAAAAAAAATTCATGCCAGAATTGAAAGACGAAAACTGGGTCACATATTTCACATTTTATTACATGTAACATGCAATTTGAATGAGGCAAATATGAATCTCTAAGGAAAGAAATAACTAATCAGAAATGAAGAACAGTATATCAATACATTCAAATCATAACAATGTTGCAAATAAAATTGAAATTTTGGTGATCTCAAATAAAGACAAACCATTTTTGTAAATTTTGAAATTTTGACGTGTTGCCTAAACACTCTTGTGTTCAGCAAAATATGTAAGTTTATTATTTATATGAGTTTGCAAAAGGATCACATGATTTCTGGTAAAATTACATTTTGATATATTCGCAACTGTGTTTTTAGTTGTCATAAATACATTACCTGCCAATTTAGAAGTGTGGCACATGGAGCTGCAAGGTGACATATAATTTTAAGAAAGATTTGATCATGATTGATGTATTCGAGTTGTTGGTACTCTCTCCTTAGAGATGAACATTTCCGACTACACCGTGCACATGCCGTCGCTTGTCTAAATTGCCTTTTGACATCACCTACATTTGTTAACAATTATTTCCAAAATAAATGAACAGAGCTGCAGTATCCTCAATATACTGAAGCTACGTACATATGTAATACGTATGTACATACGTACATACATATATACATACAATTAAAGAGCTTCCACGGGCAACTGTATTCTATGAGCAGGATATGCCCCCCAAATCTGTCTCTTCAAAGTTGGGCCTTAGCTCAGTGGAGTTTTGCCATCAAACATTTGTACCATTAGTCTATTGCAGAGCAGCAGGCTCCTGTTAACTGGCACTAATCTGCTTAAAGATAATAGTCTCCTTTTCAGCATGTCATAGTTCTTAGTCTTATTTCCCTCTTCAAGCTGCATGTTTTGTATTTCTTTCTTCCTCACTTATTGCTCTTTCTTCACTACACCTCTACAAAATGTAATCAGTAATAACACACCCTACTTTCCAACGTTACACTATTGAAATTTCCCCTACCAAATAACATAATAACATTTTTTCGGAAATACTTCCTCACAGAAGTCTCAGTATGTTTACTAAATGTAGCTAATTTATTGGCCAAATTTTACATGAGTGGTCCCCATTCTTGCTTCTCATATAGTCTCCCTTTCCTTCTGAAACCTCATAGGCCAGGCCTGGACTATGTTCATTTTTCTCACACTTATTCTTTTCAAAAATTCTAGTTCAATGCCTATTAAGTTCTGTTTCCAACACTTGGTGGCCGGGTGGTTGCTAGTCCAAGGTGGCAAATGCTCCATCTTAGCAAATGTAAATGTAAACTGGTAGTGTAGATTGTCCTCAACGTGAGGTTGTTCATACACAAAAAGGCAGTAAAGATTTAGACTATTTGATGTAGATTATTATTATTATTAATATTATTATTATTATTTCCTGGATATGTCTTGGGGATAGACTCTCAGTGGTTCAGGGAATGAATCTGGAGACTTGGGGATGCAAAGTCCATTCTCTGTTACTGTCCATCACCTACAGCTTCTAAAATGGCAGTGACTTTACTTTCATTTCTAAATTTAGAAGAAAAGCATTATGAAGCAATATGATAAGTGTTTAAGTTCTCTAGATTAATTTAATTACATATATAATGGTGTAAAACAAATAAGGGGCCTATGAATTTCTGTATTCAGTGATTCTACTATTTTGCTGCATAATAGCTTTATGAAAATTTTCACTTCTTCACTAAGTTTCATCATTTCTAGAAGTATACTGACAAGGAGAAAACATTATCAATTAAGAAGGACAGACACCTTCAGTTCTACAAACTACCAACAAGGTACCACTATCCAATACATGAGCCTATGGGACCATTCCCATCCAACACACAATACCTATCCCCTGCTATATAGTTTACATATCCACTTTCAACTGTACAGTAGCATATATGACTTTTCTTGAGGTGGTATTAAAAGTTTCCAGATATCACCGTGCTTGGTTTTATGCCTCTGATGAAAAGTGGTACAAGAATAGTCATGAAATTATTAAATGTGGCTTGGACTTTATTCAGCCTCAGGGTGGCTAAAAAAACTGAGATACATGATAGAACTTTTAAATTAATACAAAGAAATATCTACAATCACTTTATTCTCCATTATTTACCAAGGCATCTTGGTAGTTCTCTGCTTTCTCCATCTAATCTACAGTACTTGCTCCTATTTCATAGAAATAGTTCAGTAACATATTATTCATAAGACAAGGATTATCTCACTGGTAGAAACTATTAAAAATAAAACTAAGTCAAAAGAAATGAAAGTTTAGTGTTTCATGAACCTCACAAGGTTTAAGTAACGTGAACAGCAATTTCTATGTAGGTATATTTGGAGAATTTAGTTTACTTTTCTATACTAATTAATTGCGATTTCTTAGCCAATAGGCAGATTAAACAATAGCCTCTCTTTAATTTATCATATCTCATATGACCTCTTGACATTGAAATATTTTCTTGGAGCTTACAATCTTCTTAACTATTTCTCATAAGCCTCAGCAAAGTGCTTAAAATTATAAACTATATTAAGTTTGTCTTTATTCAGTTACAGGAATAAAGAGCTCAAAAGAGCCAAGTCACCAGAGGTGATTATGTATTCATTGTCTTTTACTTTTTTAACAAGTAGAAGATAATAAACTATGCAAAGAGATATGGAAGGGCACATTCCATATGTGTTACTACATGAAAAAAACTACATGAAAGAAGGGAGTTTGAAAAGAATGCATTCTATAAGATTCTACTTATGAAATGTTCCAAAACGAGCAATACTACAGAGACAGAAAACATCAATGACTGCTAGGGGTTCAAATTGAGGGGAAATGACAATTGAATAGTTGAAAACCGGTGATATTTAATGCATAAAAATATTCTGTAGGAGAGCAAAATAGTGAGTGTCTGATTCCATACTTTTGTGAAAAGTCAAATAACTTTAGGACACAAAAAAGAAAAACAAAATTAACATAATTTTAAAAGTCATCTTGGATATGGAAATTTCAGAGAAAAAACTGCTAAAACTAAATTGATTGTATTAGAGAAGTGAATGGGGAAAAATCTCCCCAAAGTTGGTGGTAGAAAGCACATGAGCCTCAGTAACAATGAGTATGTGTGAAGCTTCCCTGGCAAAGGAAACTAAACATCCACAGTCTCTCCAGTTAAGGTAGTGATTGCAAGACTGGAATGGTAACACTCAGGAAGCCGAGGCAGTGGGATTTCCATGAGTGCTAGGGCTACAAAGCAAGACCTCATTGAGGTAAAAAATGCCAGTCAGTCAATCAATCAATTAAGGTTTTCCCACTGGAGACATTATTAATGACTGAAATTGCCATGTGAAGATGAAATTAAATAATGATGTAAGTAGATGTAATATGCTTACAACCAGGTTCCTTTTTTGTTTGGATGAAAGGTTAGAGGAAATAAAAAGGCACAATATTGCTCTTATGTCCTTGCGGGAGGCTCTCCAACACCTACACCACCAGGGCCAGCTCTACTGTGTTACCTAGGTGATGTTTAGGGGCCCACTTACATCACAGTGTTGCAGCTGGTGAAATGCAGGGCCAGCTGTTTCACTCTCCTTAGCTCAGGAACAGTTCTTCCACCTATCAAAAGTGATCAGTCCTACTCTATTGCCCAGGAAAAATGAAGGACCCACTCTCTCAAGTGCTGCATCTAGTGAGTGGCAGGATCAACTCTGGCTGCTGCAGATGGCAAGGGGTGAAGTTGGGGAGGGCATCTTTTCCTCTTCCTTACCACAACACAGAAGAAGAGTGACCACACCGGCAGAATCTGTGCTACTGCTGTGCCCAGGCAAAGTGCAAAGCCTGTTCTCCTGAGTGTAGTAGTTGGTGAGGGGCAGGAAGACCTCTCCTGCCCCTTGATCCTTACTGCACAGGGTGTGAAAGCTGAGTTGGTGCTGAAAAACTCACCCTGGTGTTGAGCATGAAGGACAGATGGCAGGCTGACCAACCCAGGAACCATTCAGACCCAGAAACAGTCCCATCATTCACCCCATCTGTGATCTGCTGGAGTATGTGAAGGAGCCAGTCCTACAGATCCAAGGTTGCAGAATCTTCGTGACACGGAACAGCGGGATATCCAAGAGGAGCCCCAATGAGCGCCCAGTACTGATGATGTAGCAAAAACCAGAGACCTCAAACAAGACCAACAACTCACTGCAATGAACACTTCCATTGGATTGCATATTTGGATCACAAAGTATACTAGGTGACTCAATGGGTCACCCTACAGTTTCTGTAATGAGATTTTTCTTTTCTCTCCTTTCTTTCATTTTAAATTTCATTTTGTTTTATCTGGGACAGGGGGAGATTTCAAAGGTAGAGGGAGAATAGGAACAGACTGGGAAATGAGAGAGACTGCATAATGTGAAATCCACAAAGAATCAATAAAAAGTTAAATTGGGGGCAAAAAGGCAAAATGTTCTATGTGCAATAAATATACAGCACACCACGACCTTACCTTTAGCGTAATGTAGATAGTGATGACTGTACAAGGGAATACAAGTGGGCAGATATAAGCAAGTCAATACATAGCTACTTGCTTTATTCATCTATCTGTTGAGAGGAACTTAAAGAACATGTCATTGGTGATGCAAGACCTACCTATCTTCAAACCTATGAACTTTAATTTGTACTTTTCCAGTCAAAACAGGTACCATTTCTCTATGTGTTCATGATATGATGTTGCTTATTATCCTTTCAAATACTCTTCCTGTATTTGATGAAATCCTCAGACATGTTCTGATGTGTATTATGTTCAATTTCTGAGTGGAATCCTCTGAATATCTCAGGCTCTATGTTTTCTCAGAATTCTCTTGTGCATTAATTTGCCCACACACTCTGGCTATTCTGTTCTCCCAGATTACAGTTTTGCCCACTGAGCCCAAGGAATCTGCTAAATTTTTCTGAGCTTTCTTCTAAATGTAAACTAGGAACTATCTCAATGCATTAAACTAGGAAAATATTAAGGTTTCTCTCATATGTATTATGTGTTTTACATATCCACAGTGCTTAATTATCATGGGAGAAAAGGGAGATAAAGAGGGAAAGACAAAGAGGGGGAGGATTATTTTTCGTGTCAACATATGTGGGGACGAGAGGTCAACTTCAGGTGTCTTCCTCTATTGCTTCCATCTCTTCTTGTATTTTGTTGCAGGATCACAATGAACTAGGAGCTCAACTTCTTAGTCAGAGTAGCTAGCCTTTGAGCACTTGAGAACCCCTTGCCTCCTCTCAACCAAAACTGGAGTTACAGTCACACAGCACAATGCCTGGCTTTTTAAGAGGTCCTCATGTTCCCATGGTAAGCTTCAAAAACTGAGCCTTCTGACTGAATACAATTGCCTGACATTTTGAAAGGCATCATTATTAGTTTTTTCTTGTTCCCTCCTTTTATGATTTTATTAGTTGTGTTAAAATCCATTCTTTTTAGGAAAATCCTCGTGCATTCATGCGTGCATGTGTGTGTGTTTGTATTTTTATTCATTTTACATACCAACCACACTTTCTGCTCCTTCCAGTGGTTCTCACCCTTCCTACACAGCCCATGAACTCCTCAGTGATGGTAATATTTCATACGGGGAGTCAACAAAGCCTGGAATATCAAGTTGAGGCAGAGCTAAGCCCCTTCCCCCATATCAAAGCTGAGCATGTTATCCTACCATAGGGAATGGGCTCCAAAAAGCCAGTTCATGCACCAGGCATAAACCTTGGTCCCTCTGCCAGGGGCCCAACAAACAGACCAAGCCACACAACTTTCACCCACATTCAGAAGGTCTAGTTTGGTCCCATGCAGGCTCCCCTGAGTATCTGTGACCGTCACAACTGGCCTTGAACAATACCTTCAATGCTGCAATACTGACAGAAACATGGTGGGAACAAACAACTATTTTCTGATTGGATCTATGGCATCTACCTAAGATTGAACCAATCCCTGGCACAGTTAATGGTGCCAAGGCACTGTGGTCCTAATAGGTTATAGACCATAGCGGAGAACCTAATACTATTCTGCTAAAGGGGCATAATTTTAGAACAACACCTAGTGGATTCTTGCTATACCCATAGTTCAGTGCACCTTTCATGTACTAAATTCATCCCTCTTTAAAGTATCTTCTTCTAGTAGATGAAAAGCAAATAGAGACCCTCACCTGGTTAGCAGGCAGAGAATAAAAAAAATTGATGTCATTAGCCTGAAAAGGGACTTACATATCAAACTTCATCTCCACCCCACCTCCAATCCTTATTGGTTAGGGCTCTTCATGGAATAGGAGATTGAAAGATTGTAAGAGCCACAGGTGGTACTTAACTTCAAGGTAGAAGTATTTTCAGAACACAGCAGTACAGCTGAACACATGAAATCCCATTGATGGTGGCAGCAGCACAAGGCCTTTGCAAGCTTTAGCCATAGAAAAAAAATCCCAGCTTGGAGGCAGGGGGTTAAGGTTTTGAAGTCCCATCACTAGCTGAGAAGCTGTAGGAGGTGTGTGACTTCTGCAAGAGGGAGAGTCTATGTCCTTTAACTGCTTGAGTCCTAACAGGCTGACCAAACTCCAGGGCCAGCCCAAAGCCTATTACTAGTTAAGTTTTACAAGCTAGATTTAGCAAGGTTTTAAAACAATTTCAAATCTTATAAATTGTATTTCATGGCTAAAAACCATCTGCTGTCCCAATGTACTTTTGATTGGGCCCATCTTATTTTTCCTAATACACCGACAAGCACCTTACATTAATGAGTCAGTTTATTGATAGGACATTAGGCACAGACTAAAGAACAGAGTAAAATCTCCATATGAAAAGAAAGTTACTATTTCTTATGATTAGTTAATATTGGTATTCCATACAGCCAAACCTATGAAAGTGTTGCGTCATAGGAAGAATTCACAGAATTAAGCCTTCTATCACTCTGTTTTTTAGGTATTTATTGTTGCATATTGGTTCAGTAGTTGGATTTTGGCAATAATTATGAATCTGCATAATTTAACATGTCAGAAGAAATATATTTGTGTCCTTTACCAAGCAAATGTTAGTAGTAAATTAATTCAATTCCCCTAATTAATTACATCTGAACCAGTATTTAAACAGCAGTGAACTACCTTGTTTCAACGCCCAGCACAACATTTCTAAGATTTGTGTGCAGTTTAGAAGATCTACCACAACCTCCGAAGAGATGCTTGAAGCAGACTTACAAAGTCCATCCTTCCAGCAGGTTTTCCAAGTGAGAGGGACAGTAACGCTTTACATACCGAGTTCTTAACTGTTGTGTGAGTCGCATTGATGATAACACTTCTTTTTTTTAATTTTATTATTATTATTAAAAAATTTCCACCTCCTAACCTCCTCTCAATTCCCTCCCCATCCTCCC
>LOJH01051096.1:0-10686 GCA_001685095.1 Ellobius talpinus
GTTAAGCCTCCATGTGAGTGTTCTCACAGTCATGTCTAGAAAGGCAAATCTCCTTAGTGCTTCTGGCCCTGTAGAGCTGACATGAACCATCACAGGTCCACATCTTGTCCATCTGACACCTCAATGTAGCTATAATACAGATAAGAAAATATATTAACTACATTTATCATAATGCTTTATTTAGGCTCAGTTTGATAGGGTACAGACTGTCATGACAGGGAAGGCATGGCAGGAATATGCAGCTGAAATTGCACATCTGGGCAGATCATAAGCACAAACAAGGGTGTGGTGTATTCTTTGTCCCTTTTTATTCTTTCTGGGACCTTAGTCCATGGGATGTTGTCACCCACATTCAGGATGGTTCTTCTCCCCCTCTTGGTTAAGCCTCCATGTGAGTGTTCTCACAGTCATGTCTAGAAAGGCAAATCTCCTAAGTGCTTCTGGTCCTGTAGAGCTGACATGAACCATCACAGGTCCACATCTTGTCCATCTAACACCTCAAAAGCCACCTTTTTGTCTTTTTTCTGTTTTTAATATGTATAGTTTATTGGGAGCAAATTTTCTTACAATATATTCTGATCACAGTTTCCCTTTCTCCAATACCTCCCAGGTTCCCACCTTCCCACCCACCCAACTCCATAACCCTTTCTTTCTCTCTTGCTTCAGAAAATGAAGGGGCAACAGAAACAAGCAAACTATAACTAAAAAATAAGAAAGAAGAAACAGAAACACACACGAGAAACCATAATATCCAAGCAAAAGACCAGAAAGTCAAAAATGCCCAAACCAAGCAATATTAGACAAACAATCTAAAAATAGATCATTGAGTCTATTTTGTATAGGGCATGGAACTACCCTTAAATGTGGTTGATATACCCAGTGATACTCCACTAGAGAAAACCAACTCTCTTCTTGCAAGCAGCTAGATGTCAACTGGAGATAAGCTTCTGGGTTGGACTGGGAGCTTGGGTCCACTTCCACTGCAGTGATGGATGCCATCTGGCTTGGACCAACGCAGAGCCTGTGCAGGCTGCCACAGTCCCTGTGACTTCATATGTACATCAGTCCTGCTGTGTCTGTAAGGCACTGCTTCTTAGTGTCGTCCATCCTCTTTGGCTCTTCTTCCGCATAGCTCTCTGAGCCCCGAGCAGAGAGGTTTGATGTAGACATCCGACGTTGGACTGAGTGTTCCACAGACTCACACTCTCTGCACATTGACCAGTTGTGGGTCTCTGTGTTAGTTCTCATCTACCACAAAAGAAAGCTGCTCTCATGATGGGTGAGCAAGTCACTGATTTACGAGTATAGCAGATGTCATTAGGAGTCATTTCTTGCTATGCCCCTTTAGCAGAACAGTAGCATTTGGTTCTTCCTTAGGGCCATGGCCACCTGAGAAGTGTCAGTCATGGGTACCATCATTTGGAGTAGATTCAGATAGTGGTTGGTTACTCATACAACCTTTGTGCCACTACTGCACCGGTCACTGCTGTAGATCAAAGTGTTGGTGGCTATCTTTCTCTTCCTCTGGTAGCCTACAGTGTGCCCTCCAGAACCATGAACACTAATTCAAAATGTTGAAGGCTCTAGTTAGGCACCACTTGTCTTACCATAAGGTTATGGTATAACCTTACCATAAATTTGTGGAGAGCAGCCAATAGCCTTAGCAATAGCCTGAGATAGTTGGGGTTTTCTGTGGTGTCCTTTTGGCCAATGACTCCACTTGATGTAACCCATGCCTGGCACTGTGGTAAAAGAAGTCTTGTTGGCATATTGTTTTTTCTGTTATTTGGTGCCTTCCTTTATATTTTTTCATGTATCTATGTATTTTTAAGAAGCTTCTACAGTAGTAAGTTTCCACCTAACCCTCAATGTTAGTTGTCCCTCCCTCACCTTCCTCTTCTATTCTCCTCCCTGTTTATTAGTACTGTTCCAATTCTCCCTCATTTCTCCATAACTATCTATTCTATTTCCCCTTCCTTGGGAGATGCTCCCCTCCCTACTAGCCCCTTCGTCTATATCTAATTTCTGTGGTTGCATGCCTGTTGAACACTTAAAATCTAACATTCACACAAAAGCATTAACATGCAATATTTGTCTTTTGGGGTCTAGCTTACCTCACTTGGGTTGATTTTTTTCTCTAACTCCATACAATTACCTGTGAATTTCATAACTTTTATTTTTAAAAGCTGAATATTCCATCATATAAATGTACTACCTTTTCATTAGTCAAGGACATCTATGCTCTTTCCAATTTCTGGCTATTATTAATAGAGCAGCAATGAACATGGGTTAGCAAGCATCTCTGTGGCAGGATGTAGAAGCCTCTGGTATATGCCCCAGAGTGGTAAACCTGGATCTTGAGGAAGATCTATTCCTAGCTTCTTGGGGATACAATGAAGGCAGTTCTAAGAGCCAACATGAAACTAAGTGTCTACATCAAAAATCATTTTTAAGCCATTCTATTAAGTCACAGGTCCTCAGAATTCCATGGATAGCTCATTGTCAAAATTCCTTTAATTTACTCATAAGAATCTCTAAAATCTGAACAAATTTAGCATTTTTAAAAGTTCAATGCCAAAGTGTCTTATGAAACTCGAGGAAATTTCTCAACTGGAGTCTCTGTAAAACTTAAAACGTAGAGTACATACTTCAAATATGCAATAGTACAGATTAAACATTTTGATTCCAAATATCCTACTTCTAAAAGGAAGGGATGGGGAATAGTGAGGAAAGATTAAGTCAAACCAGGGCTGAAGCCCAACAAAGCAAACATCTTGTCATTCATTGTACAACATCTGGGACTTTTCTGGCCATGTATTCTGGGCTCCAGTAGGTTTAGAGAGTCATAAATATTCAGTTTTGCTGTCTGCAAACATGTAGTCTCACCTCGGGGCTGGCTCTTCTCTGTTATTGACAGTGCTGTCTAAAGGCATAGTAGAATGGATAAGACACATGGATCCACTCACAGACAACTTGATTGTACTAGTACAAGCTTGTTCTTTACAAACACACACATGCTGATAAATTCTATTTTGTACAGCTAACATCCAAAAAAGAGAACCATAAGTTTCCTTGTATTAGAATTATCTTCATAAAAGAGAATACTGGTGCAAAAGAGGACTTATTTTGGACAGGAATTAAATACACTCTCTGCATATAATTTCGTGTTTGTTGCTTATAAGAATTTTCCAGAAACAAGTCCTGGTTCCATATATTTAAATGACTTTTTTGTTTTTGTTTGTTGTTGTTGTTGTTTTGTTCTGTTCTGCTACCAAAGTCCTTTTCATAACAGGTATATAGGCCACCATTAATAAGGTGATGCTTATGGAACCTTTTAAAATGATGTTATTGGTTCTTTAAGAACTTCACATGCTATGCTTTGATCCTACTCACTTTCGTCCCCCACCTGCTGTCGTGTACACCCTTATGTCTTCAGTTCTCCCGTGATCCTTCTATACTTAGCTGTCTTCATGATTCTCCAATTGTCCATTTAAGCAAATTTCCCCAGAATGCAGGCAATGCACTGTGATCTTAGACGTATTACAAGTCTAAGAACAATGCTCTATTTCCTTCTTATAGGACGAGTAGCAGCTTCGAACCTTATGTTTCACCTCTTACATCACTTCATGATTTTTTCTTGTTTCTCTAAAAAGAGTTATTTCCTTGCATCAAAGCATCTTTGGATCTACTTGAAGGCTTTAAGTATAAACTCATCACCCTGCATATGAGCAGATCTGTTGAATACCGAGCTCCAGTAGAACACACTTTGTCCATTTGGTCTTGGGAAGCATCCAGAAGAGCTAGCTGCCAAGGAGTCCAGATGTTACTTTCCTCCTGTTCTAAGTTCCTTGGGGTTTGGGTATATCAAGCAAGACAATTATAAACCACATTTGCTTTGGGTGGGTGTGATCTTCCATCATGGCAAAGTAATCAATACTAGCTTTCTCTCAGCTCAAATAGTCCATCTGACTTAGTAAGCAAGGCGGGTTTTGTTTTTAATATTTCTTTATATACATAAAACTGAGAAAGAAAACCCAAGATCAGATTATTTTGAGGAATATAGTGTCCATATGATTGTCTGAGACAGGGTTTCTATTGTTGCAACAAAACACTAAGGCCAAAAAGCAAGTTGGGAGTTTATTTGGCTTATACTTTCAGATCATAGCCCATTATTGGAGGAAGTCAGAGCAACAACTCAAGCAGGGCTGGAACCTGGAGGCAGGCGCTGATGCAGAGGCCATAGATGGGGGCTACTTATTGGCTTGCTCAGTCTGCTTTCTTATAGAGCCCAGGGCCACCAATCCATTATGGGCTAGGTTCTCCCCAACTGCTCACTAACTGAGAAAATGACTTAAAGATGGATCTCATGGAAGCATTTCCTCACCTGAGGCTCCTTCAGTTGACACACAAAATCAGCCAGATATTGCTATGATTTGGGTGGGCCTTGAGAGACCCCCAAAGCCCCATGTGCTACACACTTGATTCTCATTTTGACACTATTATGTGGTGGTGGGAACACTAACAGATGAGCTACTGGGAAGCCATCAGGTCATTGAGGATATACCCTAGAAATATGTGGGTTCCTGGTGTCTTTTTCCTGCTGTCTTTTGCCTTGCAGCCGTGAGTGGAATACTCTTCTATCACGTACTTATGTGAGGGTGTGTTGCTTCACTCCAAGTCCAAAGCAATGGATCCAACAAATTGTGAACTAAAGTCTTTAGAGTCGTGAGCCAAAATAAACCTTTCTTCCTCTACTCTGGTAGTCTTGGGCATTTCCCCAGTAACAGAAGACTGACTAACACCTACAGAAACATCTAGATTGAACATAGACACAACTTATCAAGTCTAACGACATACATAGGGATAAGAAATGATAATGAAAATGTGAAATCCAGAAACACTGTGTTGTCTATGTTCTAGCTGCCTGCAAATAACTATAGCTACAGATTTTTCTGAAGAGTCATGTGTGTTTGTTTTCCAGTATTAAGAAGCAAACACGGTGCTGCGTAAAAGTGAAACCAGATTATGAATGCATTCAAGAGACTGGGTACAGCTCTGCTTCTGTGGGTCTTGGGAAATCTGGTACAGGAATTGCTGTTTCTCAGGGTTTGGCTTCAGATCTCTGTAGTTAAGAGTCAGCCTAGATGTTTCTTAGAATGAGGCTAGCTGGAGACGCCAACCACATGGAGCAATGCCAGGAGCAGGAGAGTCAAGACAAGCTTGGGCTGTGTCAACATGGAGAAGAAGAAGCTGTGTGTACTGGGTGAAATCAAAGTGCAGGTGCAGAGGGGAAATACAGGTTATACTCAAAGGGGGGACTACTTCTAAGTATACATGCTTAGTTTAAGCTCTACAAAACTCAGTGGCTAGCAAGAGGTAAAGGTCGGGAAAAAAGACTGCGGAAACAAAATACTAGTTTAAGATACAGAGATGTAATCCATGGAGAAGTACCTGGAAGGAGACATGGCAGCTAGCTCAGCAGGGTGGGAGGCTTCCACTCTGACGAGGTCTCAGAAAACCCATATGCACAGTAAGTTTTAGTGAGAATAATTTCAGGATTGTATGTGGCTTTTTAACAGTTATTTAGCTTTAACTGTCACCATTATTGTGGCTCACTGATGCTATTCACTGACTTTGCACCTCTTCAAACCCCCAAGCTGATTTTTCTCACCTTCTCTGGTGTACACTTTCTGTCAACCTTATTATCCCTGTACTCCTTATGTTAATTAGATTTACAGTTTTATTTTTCAGGCGTTCTTTATGGGTTAATTTTATTAATTGGCTTTCTGTTGGTAGCCTGTGGATTTTATGGATTTAAGAATAGCTTTTTTTTCAATGAATAAAAAGCACCTGTTAGAATTGGGGTTAGTTGGTTTTTTTATAGACTTTCCTTTAGGCACAAAATAAGCCACATTGTTTTGCATTAAAGGTGTCCTATAATTGAAAATTGAAAACAGTGATCCTAACCTTTTTTTAGGACTATTGGATTTATAAGTCCAAGCACTGAAGATGCTTTTCTCTCGCTGTGCCTGGTGACTTGTTGAAAACAGGCTTTTTAAAAAGTCACAGCAACGTTGGAGAGATGGCTCAGCAGTTATGAGCACTTGCTCTTGCAGAAGTCCCAGGCTTGATTCCTAGCACCCACACAGCAGCTTACAACTGTCTGTAACTCCAATCGCAGGGGATCCGATACCCTTCTCTGACCTCTGCAGGCACCAGGCATGCATACAGCACAGACAAAGATACAGGCAAAATACTCATGCACACAAAAATAAATAAACTAAAACAACTTTTTAAAAAGCTCTACCAAGGATAGTTACATTTGCCCTTTCTCTTGCTTTTATGTATGTAAGAATGAGTTAGCTGATCATAAACACACACCTTCACACATACACTAACACACATGCCTGCATGCCCGCACACACGCACACACGCACTCCGCATGCACACACATACACAATTTAAAGTCACTGAAAAGTATCTTATCCTAATACTAACTTCTCTTGATCACGAAGAGTTCATATGATGGAAATACCTGAAACACTGGAAATTCCCTGTAGACCTAAACTTAACGATCTCAGTTACCATTAACCTACTTCTGTGCCATCAACCACCTTTCAAGAAACCTGCTAACTTACAGAGTACACAGTTTATTCTCTTCCACATTCCACAAATTATAACAAGTTTTATAGAAGTAGTTTTTGTTCCACCTATTGTGAACTCAATTGATTCTTTGGGTAGAGGATGGCAGCCCGCAGTAGCTGCCTCCTTTAAGTATATGTTGACATTTCTGGATGTTGGAGGAGTCTCTCTTCCTTTCCACAGGGTCTCCCAATGTGATGAGCTTGTGAAAGTGACTGGCCTGTTGGAAGGTTGAGCATCCACAAACAGACAGAAAGAATTACACGGGACCATCAGTGTCCACAGTCAACAGCCGTCCAACATGGTTTCTACCACACACTGGTCAGAGAAGTTTCAAAATTCTACCCAAATTTAAGGAGTGGGAACATAGACCAAACGCAATGTACTACAGGACCTCTATGGGAAATTCTTCAGTGATCAGACTGGGGTACTCCTTCACAACCACTGCACATCAACGCATTACCTTTTAACTTCTTACCCCCATCATTCAGTTCTTGGTCTTTAGAAATCAAACTGGTTTTAAGAGAGGAGGTTCCATTCACATTTGCCTTCCCTCCTGGAAGAACCAGTATGATCAGCAGAAGAAGCAGCTCCTCTGTCCCACTGGGCCATCCCAACCTGCATTCCCTCTCTCAACCAGTAAAATGATGTCTAGACAGAAGAAGACTTCCATGACCCAGAGTCCAGAGTTACACCATAATGTTCCTTTTTGGTATGCATACATCCATAAACAGAGGAAGGTGTTTCAAATCGATGTATATCTATAGAATTTAGCAAAGCAGAAGAAATATTTATTCCAAATCGGGTTTACTCTGCACTGTAAATTTTTCTGAGTTTTCCTCTTAGGTTTCTGGGCTATGCTGATAAATTAAGATTGTGAAAATTCTGTGATTCAAACAAACTTTCATAACAAAATTTCCAACACTATCCTTAACTCCAAGTAGCTCCAACTGCTCTCCTTTTAAATTAATAAGCTACCTTGGCCACTGGTCTTCTCTCTTAGAAGTCCCCATACAAATAGCCTTAGAAATAAAGACATAGTTTCTTCTTAAAACAGATGGAAAAATACCTGAAGAATCTAAGAGCTTGACCCAACCCTATCTCTGAGGACTATACCCACTTTCCAAACAATTATCTTCAATTGAGCTGAATACTGTTTTGGCATTCTATCCTAAGAAGCATATGTATAACGAAGTGACTAGCACAGTGCAGCACTTACCGTGATCATCATTGTCTACGGTTACTTTTTTCTGTGCTTGCAGCTCAGTTTTCCCAATGATCTTATTAAGTGGATGCTGCTATTTCCATTGTGTGTGTGAGGAAATGGAGACTCCAGAAGTGGAAATCATTTGAGTCCAGAATGTTCTTTTTGTAAAGCCCTCATAGAATGAATTCTATTGTTCATATATACCACATTTTATCTGCACATCCGTTGCTTTGCACTTAGATTGAGTCCCAACTTGTCTGTTACAATAATTGTCAAAACAGACATGGACATTCAGTATGCTAACTACCTTAAATTATAAGGCCAGAAATGAGGCTGATATGTTATATGGTAATTCTGTTTTAGTTTTGAGGAACTAACTACCATGTGGCTATCCAAAACATTGCTAGTCTCATTTATATTACTATGGGGGGGTGTAAAGGAGAATCCTGTTGTTTGCAACAATATAGATAAACCTGAAGGCTATGGGAAAAAAGAAAGGTACAGAAAGACAAAGGCAACATGATCTCACTTATCTGTAAAATATAACATTGCCACTCACAGAAGCAGGAAGCAGCATGATGGTTACCAGAGATCAAGGATTAAGGGCAAGCAGATGGGTCTAACAGGACAAGGTGATTGGATAGCTAGTTTCAGTCCACTAAGAGGAGGAATTGCAGTGCTGTAACTATAAATTGGCCAAAGTTACTAAAAAAACTTATGTATTTCAAAATTCCTGAAACAATGTATTTTAAACATTTTCCTCATAGACAAATGGTAAGTGATGTAATTGATATTAAGTGAATGGATTAATCTCTTTATGATAAATGCGCATCAATTATTTGCCAATTAAAATAAATAACTGTGGAGCTGGAGTGATGGTTCAGAGGTTAAGAACACTCATTGCTTTTTCAGATGACTGGGTCCAGGTCCCGGCACCCACATGGTGGTGAATAATTGCCTGATGCCTCTTTTGGCCTCCATAGGCACTACACCTATGTGGCAGACATACATACAAGGAAAACACCCAACACATAAAATAGAAATAGGCAAATCTTAAAATAAATAAATAAGTATATAAAAGGAAAATAATCTGATATAAAATCAGAGTTAAATCATGTGTATTCTGACTATAGATTCCCATGCCTTCCATACCTTAAACAACCCACTACTCTCTCCTGAAAGCAATGAGCCATATTCATGATGGTTTTCAGGTAACCACACTGCTGCAGCCTGGACTTTGCTCTAAATCCAGTCACACAGAAAATTCCTAAGATATATAGTTCTCCAGGTAAACTCAAAGACATTGGAAGTATTTATGGCTCCCCATCTTTTGGGGGAGTTCACATCTTGTTTCTAAAATCCCTGACTTTGATAAGTCCTGTTAAGGGCAGTTGTACTTGTCCGATCCATTGCTCAGAGGAGAGTCTGTTCTGAATTAGAAAATTGCTGCTGCTAAAGAGCCCCTAGGGGTTGGGGGCTGGAGGTTGAGGGTGCTGCATATGGGCTCAGCATGGCAGGCTCCTTTGCTGATAATGAATGGGGGAAACGTGGCCAGTAAGGCCCACAGAAAGAAAAACACTTAAGCCTCTTGATGAAAGGCCATATGAGAAGGTAAGTGTTATAATTCAACGGAAAACACAAGCCAGCGGCAGGTTATCCTTCCTTCCAGACAGACAGTTCAGGGATGGCTTTCCTGCAGCTCCAGTGGCAGTGATGGATTAACTGGGGAGAAGCAGCTGATCTGACCTACCAGCTCCACATTGGCTCCCCAGTTCTCCCGGGGCTACAGGGTTTCAGGTCAGCTTTAATCCCTCTTAGCCTCCATTCTCCCACAGATCCAAGACAAGGCCCAAGAGACACCTAGACACCTAGAGAGCATCCTCCCAAGCTGTTTTCTGAAACCCAAGCCTTAAAGACAGGAGTTGTTCCCAGGTGCTTGGCAGAAGCCCCCATTTATTACTCTGCTAGAAAGGCCTGTTGAGTAGTCTGGAGCTGAGGAGTATCCAAATCCAAACTCGTGGGGAGTGTTGGCTGTTCAGATTTCTCAGAAGTGTGTCTGGAACGAACTATTCCTCCTTTCAGAAGGCCCTCAGAAAGCTTCACTGGAAATCTGGGGGTGAGGATTATTTGGGGCGGGAGTGGGAAATGGACCTCCCTGTCCTGGTCTCTGTTTCTGGTCTCTGATAAAGACAGCTGCTTTCTGCTTTCCCACCTCTTTTCTGGTCCCCACCATGACAGGCTTGTGTTGCCAGTTCTTGCAAAGCCATTTTATTTCTATTCAGTAAGTGCGCTTTGGATTTAGATAGTTTGTGGATTGAGGGACCGCTACAGGAAATATTACTCAAGTCGGCGATACTCAGTCAACGCTCTCAAGTCTCTCCACGTAGAGAATCACCTTCATCCTTTCCCAAGGCTGGCCAGCATCCCACAAAGGCGGTCACAGCCGCAGACAAAAGTCACATGTCTCTGTCTGAGGATTTTGCATCCAGTACTAGATTATGAAAGTCGTCCGACAGAGAGTAGTAGGACAGCTGTGGGTACCAGGTCTAGAGCTCAACCCCTACGGGGTTGGTCTAAATTACAGATGATGAAACCGAGTCAGGAGAAGGTAATGTTCCACTTCATTTTTAGTCTCACTCATATTTTTGGTAACGAATCTTCTGAGACTTTTCTATGAATATTTGTCATTTCCTATCTTAACAATTTCATCAACCCTGGCATGAGAAATGCTATGTACAAAATCAGAATGGCCATGTACTTCAAGCTGCATTATTAAAAGGACATGTGGAGTTTATCAAATTGCAAAGGCTTTAGAATATAACAAACCTGAGTTCACA